>CM062293.1:528656522-528725669 GCA_031216915.1 Pictodentalium vernedei
CCACTGAAACATACCCATTATACTATAAATATAAGCTGGTTACATAAGACTCACGTGTGAACATGGAAGTACTGAAATAACCACTAAACATACCCATTATATGATAAATATAAGGCTGGTTACTTGAGACTCACATGTGAACATGTAAGTACTGAAACAACCACTAAAACATACCTGTTATACGATAAATATAAGGCTGGTTACATGAGACTAACATGTGAACATGTAAGTACTGGTTACATGAGACTCACATGTGAAACATGTAAGTACTGAAATAACCACTGAACATTCCCATTATATGATATATATAAGGCTGGTGATATGAGACTCACATGTGAACATGTATGTACTGAAATAACCACTAAACATACGAAGTACACTGTAAATGTCACACTGGATATACAGGATACATGCGTGGCCATAGAATAAGTAACTACTAAAATAACCACTAAACATACCCATTATACTGTAAATATTACGTTGTTTATACAGATACATGCATGACCAGCTAGTAAGTAAGTACTAAAATAACCACTAAACATACCCATCATACTGTAAATATTACATTAGTTTATACAGATACATTAACGACCATGCATGTGAATGTTACGCTGGTTATACAAAATACATTTGTGACCATCAAGTTGGTAAGCACCAAACAGAACCCACTAAACATACCCATTATATTGTAAATGTTAGGGTAATTACACAGGACCTGCATGTGAAACATGCAGCACTGAAATAACCACTAAACATACCCATTATACCGTAAATATCCCACTGGATATACAGGTTCCATTTGTGACAACAGAGTAGGTAAGTACTAAAATAACCGCTAAACATAGCCATTATACTGTAAATGCCATGCTGGTTTATACAGGATATGTTTGAGACCATCGAGTAGTTAAGTACTAAAATAAACACTAATGTACCAATTATACTGTAAATGTGAGGCTGGTTGCTCAGGATTGACAGGTGAACAGGCATGTACAGAAATAAACATACCCATTATACCATAAATGTCACTCTCGACATGATACTTTCGTGACCATAGTGTAGGTAAGTACCAAAAATTCTACTAAACATACCCCTTATACTGTAAATGTGAGGGTGGTTTACACAGGACACGCAAAGTGAACATGCAGTACTGACATAACCATAACTAAACATACCAAGTATACTGAAAATGTCCACACTGGATACCATGCCCACATTTGTGACTACAGAGTAGGTAAGTATTAAAATAATCACTGAACATACCCATTATACCAACAATGTCAGGCTGGTTATACAGTACACACATGTAAATAGAAGAGTAGATAAGTATCGAAGCGGCCACTAAATATAAACCATTATACTGTTGTATATGTCAGTCCAGTTAAACCTGATCCTCTTGGAAACACTGAGTACATAAGTCTTGAAATAACGGCTAAACATACCCATTATATTGTGAATGTTACACTAGTTATACAAAATACATTTGCGACCATAAAGTGGGTGAGCACCCAAAAAAACCTCACTAAACATACCCATAAAACTGTAAATGTTATGCAGGTTATACAAAATTACGAACATAAAGTTGGTAAGCACTAAAAAAAAAACCCCATTAAAACATACCCATTATACTGTAAAGGTGAGGGTGGTTATGCAGGACCCACATGTTAACATGCAGTACTCAAATAACCACTAATCTTACCCATTATACTGTAAATGTCACGGTGGTCATACAGGATATATTTGAGAACATCGAGCAATTAAGTACTAAAAAAAAGCACTAAATGTGCCAATTATACTGTAAATGTGAGGTTGATTACTCTAGATTCACAGGTGAAACAGGCATGTAGAGATATAACCACTAAACATACCCATTATACTGTGAATATCACATGGTTAAACAGGATACATTTGTGACCATAAAGTAGGTAAGTAGTAAAAATAACCACTAAACCTACCCATTCTATGATAAATTTAACCACTAAACATACCCGTTATATGATATATATAAGGCTGGTGATATGAGACTCACATGTGAACATGTAAGTACTGAAATAACCACTAAACATACAAATTACACTGTAAATGTCACACTGGATATACTGGATACATGCGTGACCATAGAGTAAGTAAGTACTAAAATACCACTAAACATACCCATTATACTGTAAATATTACGTTGGTCATACGGATACATGCATGCATGACCATTGAGTAGGTAAGTACCAAAATAACCACTAAACCATACCCATTATACTGTGAATGTTACGCTGGTTATACAAAATACATTTGTGACCATAAAGTAGGTAGACACCAAAAACCCACTAAACATACCCATTATACTGTAAATGTTAAGGTAAATACACAGGACCTACATGTGAACATGCAATACTGAAAATAACCAGAAAACATACCAATTATACTGTAAATGTCACACTGGACACCACGCTCACATTTGTGACTACAGAGTAGGTAAGTATTAAAATAACAACTAAACATTCCATTATACCAACAATGTCAGGCTGGTTATACAGTACACACATGTAAATAGAAGAGTAGATAAATATCGAAATAGCCACTAAATATAACCCATTTATACTAGTACAATGTCAGTCTAGTTAAACCTGATCCACTTGGAAACACTGAGTGCATAAGTCTTGAAATAACCACTAAACATACCCATTATACTGTGAATGTTACACTGGTTATACAAAATACATTTGTGACCATAAAGTTGGTAAGCACAAAAATAAGAGCCCCATCGCTCACTGGCCAAAGTGGTTCAAAGAAGTGTTTGGGGTCACATTCAGTTCGACATGGTTCATCAACACCACAAAGGAATGAAGCCATGCAAATGCAAATTTTATGGAAATGGATCTAAACAAACCTGAACCTAACATGCACCCCCCTGCCACCCCCCCCCAACCCTGCCCATAGAGAGCCCAAATAATAAACCAGGGATTCAAATTGAACAAACTTGAATCTGATTCCTCTTGAGATGTTACAAATGTATATACCAAATATGAAAGAATTCTGACTGGTGGATTTGAACAAGAAGGTTTTTAAAGAAATGTCCTCACATAGCATTAAGTTAAACTTTAGGCTCAAATAGGGAGCCAAAATATTAACCCAGGGACCCGATTTGAAAAAAAACTTGAATCTGACCCACCTAGAGATGTTGCATACCAAATATGGAAGGATTCTGATTGGTGGATCTGAAGAAGAAGACTTTTAAAAGAAATTTCCTCATATTGCACCAAGTTAAAATTTGGGCTCCCATAGGAAGCCAAATATCAACCTATAGACCAGATTTGAACAAACTTGAATCGGACCCTCCTAAAGATGTTGTATACCAAATATGAAAACATTCTGACTACAGGGTCTAAAGAAGAGGATTTTTTTTTAAATTCCCTATATTTTACTAAGTTGATATTCGGGTTCCCATAGGCAGCCCAAAAATTTACCCAGGTAAGCAATTTGACCAAACCTGAAACTGACTCACCTCAAGATGTTGTATACCAAATATGAATACATTCTGATTGGTGGATCTGAAGAAGATTTTTAAAGAAATTTCCTCATATTTCACTAAGTTAAAATTCAGGCTCTCGTAGTGAGCCCAAATATAAACCCAGGGACTCGATTTGAACAAACTTGATTCTGCCCCCCCCCCCCCCCCCCTCCCCCCCCCTATAGATGTTGCATACTAAACATGAAAGGATTCTGACTGGTGGAGCTGAAGATTTTTAAAGAAATTTCCTCAAACTGTACGAAGTTAAACTTTGGGCTTCAATAGAGAGCCCAAATACTAACTCAGGGACCCGATTCGTATAAACTTGAATCTGACACGCCAAAGATGTTGTATACCAAATATGAAAGGATTCTGACTGGTGAATCTGAAGAAGAAGATTTTTAAAGAAATTTACTCAAATTGCACGAAGTTAAACTTTGGGCTCCAATAGAAAGCCCAAATACTCACTCAGGGACCCGATTTGTAAAAGCTTGAATCTGACCCCCCCCCCCCCCCTCCCCCCCCTCCCCCCCCCCCCCCCTATAGATGTTGTATACCAAATATGAAAGCATTCTGACTGGTGGATCTGAAGAAGATTTTTAAAGAAATTTCCTCATATTTCATCACTAAGTTAAAATTCAGGCTCTTAAAGGGAGCCCAAATATAAACCCAGGGACTCGATTTGAACAAACTTGATTATGACCCCACTACAGATGCTGTATACCAAACATGAAAGGATTCTGACTGGTGGAGCTGAAGAAGATTTTTAAAGAAATTTTCTCAAATTGTACGAAGTTAAACTTTGGGTTTCAATAGAGAGCCCAAATACTCAGGGACCCGATTTGTACAAGCTTGAATCTGACCATCCCCCCACCTCCCCTCTTCCCCCCCCCCCCCCCCCCCCCCCATTAGATGTTGTATACCAAATATGAAAGCATTTTGACTGGTGGATCTGAAGACGAAGATTATTAAAGAAATTTCCTCATATTTCACTAAGTTAAAATTCAGGCTCCTACAGGGAGTCCAATTATTAACCCAGGGACTCAATTTGAACAAACTTGAATCTGACCCCAATAGAGATGTTATATACCAAATAACTAATAAATTCTAAATGATGGTTCTGGAGAAGAAGATTTTTTCAATTTTAGAAAAAGATTTTTTTAATTTTAAAAAAAGATTTATGGGTGCTATCAGAGTAATGCCTCTTGTGGTGCCCCCTGTGGACGTGGAAAGTTTATTTGTATAAACTTGAATTGACATATGATAAGGAACATGCACACCAAATTTGGTTCAATTTGGTTCAGTAGTTGGGAAGGAAACGTTGATAATGTAAAGTTCACGACAGACACCGGACGACGACAGACGGCAAGTGATAAGTTAAGCTCCCTTCGGTGAGCTAAAAAACCCACTAAACATACTCATTATACTGTAAATGTCATGCTGGTTATACAAAATACAATTACGACCATAAAGTTGGTAAGCACTAAAAAAAACCCCATTAAACATACCCATTACACTGTAAAGGTGAGGGAAGTTACACAGGACCCGCATGTTAACATGCAGTACTCAAATAACCACTAACCATACCCATTATACTGTAAATGTCACGGTGTCCGTACAGGATATATTTGAGAACATCGAGCAATTAAGTACTAAAATAAGCACTAAATGTGCCAATTATACTAATGTGAGACCGATTACTCTGGATTCACAGGTGAACAGGCATGTAGAGATATAACCACTAAACATACCCATTATACTGTAAATGTCAGTCTCGATATAAAGGATACAGTCATGACCATAGATTAGGTAAGTACTAAAATGACCACTAAACATACCCATTATACTGTAAAAATCATGCTGGTTATACAGGATGTATTGCGAACATCAAGTAGTTAAGTACTGAAATAACCACTGAACATACCAATTATAATGTGAATGTCACAGTGGTTAAACAGGATACATTTGTGACCATAAAGTAGGTAAGTAGTAAAATAACCACTAAACCTACCCATTATATGATAAATTTAACCACTAAACATACCCATTATACGATAAATATAAGGCTGGTGACATGAGACTCACATTTGAACATGTAAGTACTGAAATAACCACTAAACATACCCATTATATGATAAATATAACGCTGGTTACATGAGACTCACATGTGAACATGTAAGTACTGAAATAACCACTAAACATACCCGTTATACGATAAATATAAGGCTGGTTACATGAGACTCACGCATGAACATGGAAGAACTGAAATAACCACCAAACATGATACATTTGTGACCATAAAGTAGGTAAGTAGTAAAATAACCACTAAACCTACCCATTATATGATAAATTTAACCACTAAACATACCCATTATACGATAAATATAAGGCTGGTGACATGAGACTCACATTTGAACATGTAAGTACTGAAATAACCACTAAACATACCCATTATATGATAAATATAACGCTGGTTACATGAGACTCACATGTGAACATGTAAGTACTGAAATAACCACTAAACATACCCATTATACGATAAATATAAGGCTGGTTACTTGAGACTCACATGTGAACATGTAAGTACTGAAATAACCACTAAACATACGAATTACACTGTAAATGTCACACTGGATATACAGAATACATGCGTGGCCATAGAGTAAGTAAGTACGAAAATAACCACTAAACATACCCATTATACTGTAAATATGATGTTGGTAATACAGATACATGCATGAGCATTGAGTAGGTAAGTACTAAAATAACCACCAAACATACCCATTATACTGCGAATATTATGCTGCTTATACAAAATACATTTGTGACCATAAAGTAGGTAAGAACCAAAATGCACCCACTAAACATACCCGTTATACTGTAAATGTTAGGGTAATTACACAGGACTTGCATGTGAACATGCCGTACTGAAATAGCCACTAAACATACCCATTATACTGTAAATGTCACACTGGATATACAGGTTCCATTTGTGACAACAGAGTAGGTAAGTACGAAAATAACAACTAAACATACCCATTATACTGTAAATGTCATCTGGTTATAAAGGATATATTTGAGACCATCGAGTAGTTAAGTACTAAAATAAACACTAAACGTACCAATTATACTGTAAATGTGAGGCTGATTGCTCAGGATTAACAGGTGAACAGGCATGTACAGAAATAAACATACCCATTATACCGTAAATGTCAGTCTCGACATAAATGATATATTCATGACCATAGTGTAGGTAAGCCCCAAAAATTCCACTAAACATACCCATTATACTGTAAATGTGAGGGTGGTTACACAGGACCCACAAGTGAACATGCTGTACTGAAATAACCACTAAACGTACCAATTATACTGTAAATGTCACACTGGAGACCGCACCCCCATTTGTGACTACAGAGTAGTTAAGTATTAAAATAACCACTAAACATACCCATTATACCAACAATGTCAGGCTGGTTATACAGGACACACATGTAAATATAAGAGTAGATAAGTACCGAAATAGCCATTAAATATAACCATTATACTGTACATGTAAGTCTAGTTAAACCTGATCCACTTGGAAACACTGAGTACATAAGTCTTGAAATAACCACTAAACATACCCATTATACTGTGAATGTTACACTGGTTATACAGATACATGCATGACCATAAAGTGGGTAAGCACCAAAAAAACCCACTAGACATACCCATTATACTATAAAGGTTATGCCGGTTATACAAAACACATTTACGACCATAAAGTTAGTAAGCACTAAAAAACCCCACTAAGCATAGCAATTATCCTGTGAATGTTATGCTGGTTATACAAAATACATTTACGACCATAAAGTTGGTAAGCACCAAAAACCCCCCTAAACATACCCATTATACTGCAAAGGTGAGGGTGGTTACATAGGACCTGCATGTTAACATGCAGTACTGAAATAACCACTAACCATACCCATTATACTGTAAATGTCAAGCTGGTCATACAGGATATATTTGAGAACATCGAGTAGTTAAGTACTAAAATAAGCACTAAATGTGCCAATTATACTGTAAATGTGAGGCTGATTACTCTGGATTCACAGGTGAACACTCATGTGGAAATGTCATTTCTATAATGAAATAGAATACAAATCTACAATATTCAATAATTACCCAAGTATGCTGCTCCGCTAAAGGTCGAGGTTGCTAGTCTCGATGGCGTCGAAAGCTTCCGTCTCAGCCCAACAGACTTGGGTAAACTGATCTTCGCAGATCTCTAACTGATCTTCACAGATCTCAAGGTGACGTCCAGCCGATGATAAATCAAAGTATGGAGTGATGAAAACAACTTCTCTTCCCGCCGTTCTGCTTCACGGTCCAATGAAAATCGCCAATATAACTAGGACATCCAACAAATCATTTCAGTCCAATCAGAAACGTCCATACAGCTAAAATACTAAAAATATCACAGATAGAATATCGTGACGTCACAGGGGAAGACTCAAACATTAAAGCCAGATGAAATCAAAGGACACAACATTCCTCCCCGTTTTGTAAAAGGCGGGATAACATTATTCAATTAAAAACACTGTCTATCACAGATCAATAGAGATTTGATTAAAACCCATAGAGACAGCAAGCATTCCTTACAGACAACTCAAAGACTTCTGACTCAGACACACCTAAAACCTTCGATACCTCAACCCCAACATCGGCAACAAACCTGGGGTTGGTGACAACACCCTTACCGCCGAAATACGGCCCATCCGTTTCTAGCAACAGCTTATCATGTGGCACCGCCCTCAAACCAGCCTTCTGTTCCTTGTTAAAATACTTCACTAATCCAGTAAAACCGAAATAAACATTGGGAAAGTCTTTGAGCCAAGCTTCAACTGTCTCCACTTCAGAGGCACAACAATGAACATGCAACTTCTGACTACACCTATTTGCAACTTTTAAAATCTTCATCGCCCTGCGATTTACTAAAAAACCAGTCCGATCCGCTCCTCTTAAATGTAAAATGATGACCTTATTTAAAGGAGAAATGTTCACAAGATTAAAAAGAACCTCTTCTTGTAATATAAAAGAATTAAAATGCACCGTGTGATCAAGCCCAATCTCCCCCATAGCACAAACCAAAGGATTATTTACAAATTCCTCTAATCTTGACAGTAACTCAGCAGTAAATAACTTAACTTTTTTAGGATGTAACCCTACCGCCACCTTCCAACGCTCACCTAACTCCAACACAGAAGGATAAGTGGGGGGATCACAAAACACTGCCACTCCACCCACCACTTCACATTCCATTTCACCACCAGGGAGAAAATTAAAAACCTGATCCCAGGTATACTCGTCATCTCGACGACCCCAAACTCTCTCTAAAATCCTGTCAATGTGGAAGTGGCTGTCAATCACCTTCACAGCACCACCAGAGCTAGACATGGCCCCGACATCACCACTATCCTCTATCAAATCCATTTCTGCCTCAGTTTCAAACCCTTCCTCCTTCCTCCAGGCATCAAGGCTATCATCATGCAGTTCCAGAAGAGGAAAATTAGATGGCGAGGACACAGTCACTATACGCTGATCCCCTCCCAAATGGATTGGGACCAAAGCGTCATCCTCCTCAACCACCTCTCGCTGTTCCCCTCCCAACTGGGATGGGACCAAAGCATCATTCTCCTGAACTGTTCCTGCAGTCAGATAACCCCAATTTTCAGAACGGGTGCCCGGACCCTTACATTCTACAAGAAGGGTAGAACACTGCTCCTCTGATAGCGATGACATCAAGACCATGTACACCCGCCAGTGGGCAAAACAACCAGGTGAATTTACTGGGTGGAGGGCAAAAGTGGCAGGGGAGTCGAGATTCAACTTTCCACAAAACTCCTGCATTATAGGAATATAACTAGGATCCACAGTAGCATTGGATGGAATAAAAGATTTACTATTTACAAAATTCATTGCAGCTTCAAGTTCCTCCTTTCCTAAATTATTAGAATTGTTAAACAATTTCAACAAAGTAAAAACCGCAGAAATATACAAATCCTACTTGGACATATCCCATAAAAATTCCGGAGCATGGTTAAAAATAAAATGATTACGAAGATGAGAAACCTGAGAACTACAAAGAAAACAAGATGATTTAGCTTTCCCAAGCCCCTTCTTCTTTCTATTCTGCTTCTTAACGAGGCGACGATATGCTTTTACACTACTGGCTTGGGGAGCTGTCATAATCTTGTTTGTTGAGGCTGGTGGCGAGGTGGTAAGAAGGCTACTAGGAATGACACCATTTCCATCACCTGGAGAAAGTATAACTCCGTTACAACTTTTAAAAAGAGGAATTCCTTGTTTAAAACATTCTTCAACGTTTAAAAATAACTTAACCTCACAACCAGGCCTCAACCCACCAGGACCTCCTTCCACATCGGAAGAGGCAAAATGAATATGTTGCCTACCCATAGGCTTGAATCCCTCAACCTTGATACGCTCCCAGTTGGCTCTGCTCGTCCCATGAACTGCCACCGGAACGTGGGACGGGCAAACAATGGAAATAATCTCTAAATTAGGGACAGG
Source organism: Pictodentalium vernedei (assembly GCA_031216915.1). Taxonomy (NCBI): domain Eukaryota; kingdom Metazoa; phylum Mollusca; class Scaphopoda; order Dentaliida; family Dentaliidae; genus Pictodentalium; species Pictodentalium vernedei. The sequence continues at coordinate 528,666,595 of CM062293.1, forward strand.
TTTCGAATGCCCCTGATTAGCCCTAATTTTACATTCCCCACCCACTGTCTCAATCAAGGTAAAACGTTGCTTTTTATCTTTAGCCACTATCTTTTTTAGCATATCAAGGTCCAGGGATCTCAATCGATGGTGTTTAAAAACATCTCTAACATCCATAAAACCATCCTTATTTACAATACTGCTGTGCCTCAATAAATAAGATAAAACTTTTGCGTGTTTGTTCAAAGAGACGTTTGTATCACATTTTTTATCACATTTGTCCACTATTCTGGAGGTGGAACAATCTCCATCATGACTATGGCCATGAATTTCACTTTTAGAACTTGAGTGTTCCATCCCTAAATGGGCTGGTCCAAACTCAACTCCACTGTGAAGGCCATAATCATCCACTGTCTCGAAGCTTGAGTGTTCCCTCCCTAGATGGGTGGGGCCAGACTCTACTTCTTCCCTGGGCAAACAGTGAACCTGACTATATAAGTCAGGGCCAAACTGTTTCCCAGTCACATCACCAAAATCAGACCCTGAGGATTCTAATATCCTAAACTCACCAGGGTTAATTCCCTCTACTGCTTTCAGTTCCTTCTCTGACAACTGATACATTATTGCAGTTCTTTAACAAAGGATAATTAAGTTCTGTAAATATAAAATAAATTTTATAATTAGCCTGTGCATTCTTAACAAAAATAATCTTTCATTTTCTTAGCCATTTTCGGTGTAACACTAACACATTCCCCGTGGTACCATTCTAAACAGTTGTCACACTGAATCATAAATTTGTTTAATTGAGGTCTATTACATAAACAATATAAAATCTCATCTGATTTTGAAGCTGAATCAGTTTGACTCTCCAGGTGTTTTTTCAAAGCTGTGACCCATTTAGGTAACTCACGATCACGACACAACTTTAATCGGTCATGATGTAGAGTCATTTTGTTTGTCCGTAGCCTAACACGGAACAAACTGGAAGTTAAAACTTTAACTATTACTCCCGGACCCTTCCAATTTGAAGCAAGTTTAGTACATCGACCTTTAATAATTGCAGTATCTAAAAGGTATACTGCATCTCCCACTTTGTAAGATTTCGTCAAAACTTTTAGGTCATAATTTCTTTTCATTCTCACTTGTGCTTGCTTCAAATTGTCCCGAGTTACTTCATGAGCTGATCTAATCGAATCAGTTAACTGTGTGACATACTCAGGTACAGTCTGATTAGTGATTCCAACTGCTTGGTTAGTTGGGAAAACAAGATCTACCGGTTTATTTACTTCTCTCCCCAACATGACTTTATTAGCAGTACATTTCGTCTGCTGACAGACAGACGACCTAATTGCGCTAGCAATTTGGGGAATATACAAATCCCAGTTCCTTGGATCTTGTTTTTCAATAAAACACCTAACAGCACCCATTAGGGTCTTATTATAAACTTCAGTCTGTCCATTAGCAGACGGTCGGTACGGAGTTGTCTTCACCTTGTGCACCTGAGTAAGCTCACATACTGACATGAATAGTGCACTTTCAAAATTCTTACCCTGGTCTGTGAGAATTTCAAATGGAAATCCGAACCTGGAGAAAAATTCATTGACAGCTGCTCTGGCAGTATCCTCAGCTGTTTGTGACGGTAAGGGTATACACTCTACCCACTTTGAAAATTGGTCCACCATCATCAAAACATATTCATTTCCACGATGAGTTTTAGGAAGTGGTCCTAAGTAATCTAAATGAACTCGCTCCATGGGTGCACCTGACTGAAATGATGTTAAAGGAGCCCTACTTTTTCGAGTCCGTTTCTTCGAAACATTACAAGCTTTACATGAACTCACATAATTTTCTACATCCCGTGCTAAATTAAACCAATAAAAAGATTCTCTAACTCTCTGGCGTGTCCGTAACATACCTTGGTGCCCAGCAAGTGGGATGTCATGACATAAATACAAAACTTCATTTTTCAAACAAAAGGGAACTACCAAGGCTTGTTTGTTTGTTGGTGGTTAACGTCACATATTTATGCACCATGGCTAATCGTGACACAACATGGAGATGAAGTCAAGTTTAGTCAATCGTTGATCAACATGTTGCCCATTTTAGAGGACTTTCACCCCAAGCATTGGTGACTGGGTCCTATTTTACTAGTAAAGCGGAACTGGTTTACCACAGTAAACAAGTGCTGCTTACTTCCCGGGGTTCCCACGGGGAACCAAGGCTTTAGTTCCCGTTTTACGGGCACGGTATAAAAGCCCCTTATCAAGAGAACACAATTCTTTGTTAAGCCAATAATATTTCGAAGCAGGACTGGATATTGACAATTCACTGTTAGTAGGTTCAACTTTGTTTTTCAACCAATTGAGAATTATTTCAAGATCAGGATCTCTGCTTTGTTTCTCAATTAATTCTTCTACTGAATTTTTTTAACTGTCCTACCAATTTTATCTGGATATCATCAGGCTTGCAATCAGGCAAATTAGGGGTTTCAGTATGTAATTCCGGTTCACTTTTTAACTCAATGAGTGCAGAAGAAACTGGATTTATATCTGACTGCCCTGAATTCACCTCAGATTTGAGGGAACTCACAGAACAATCAGAGGAAGAATTATTCCAACACTCATTATTGAAGTTTAAATCACACAGACCCTCAGGAAAATATGTAACAATATCTAAAGCAGAGGGTGCTTCAGACACCATTCTGATCACAGGTCGTACAGTTAAAGGGAGAACATCATCAACCTCTTCTTCAAACTGCCTCCATTTTAATTCAGCCCTTTCACAGTATTTACAACCTCCACAAGGTAAATATTTTAAGTTACTTTTCTGTTCACAACAATTTTCCCAAGAAATCCTACGCAATGCATCTGCATTTGAATGCTTATCGCCTTTTCGATATTCAATTTTCATATCGAACTGACTGAGCTCAAGGAACCATCGGGCGAGTTGCCCTTCAGGTTCCTTGAAACTCATTAACCAAGTCAAGCTACTGTGATCGGTTCGCAAAATGAATGGTCTACCTAATAAATGATGCCTGTACTGTCTAGTAAATACAATAACAGCCAATAACTCTTTACGGGTTGTACAGTAGTTTTGTTGTTCTTTGGAAAGAGCTAGACTACCATAAGAAATAACCTTTTCTTCATTATTCTGGACTTGAATTAACTCAGCTCCCATACAAAATTGGAAACAATCTGTATCCAGAATAAATTGGTCTGTTTTATTTGGCATGGCTAACACTGGGGGATTCATTAAATCAGTCTTAAGTTTTTGCCAACAATTTTCCAGTTCGTCAGTCCAAACAAATGGTTTTTTCCTGATTGATTGATACAAAGGTCTAGCATATTCTGCGAAATTTTTACAAAAACTTCTATGATAGTTTACTAAACCCATAAATCTCTCGACTTGTTTGGCATTTTCAGGGCGGGGCCAATTTTTTACTAGATGGTGCCATTTGTGTGCGAAGCACACTATAGTATATCCCCGCATTTGCACTTTCCTTTTTGGTTAGTGCAGGATACAGACTTGGATAAAAAGGCTTCACGCATGTGTGTGATTTAAAATGATAAAACAGTATTTAATTTCCTTCTGAAGACTCACATGTGAAACTACTTCAATATTTCAAACAAGATACTTCACCCAACATGATGTATAAAGGGTAGTGTTCTGATCACATCATTGTCACATGATTGAAAAACCACCTGGACCCAAATCAAAATTCCGAAACCTTCATGCACATCTACAGATGCTATCTGAACATGTTAACATGGTTTAAACGTTTTGAATTCAATACCCTAAGAACCTTTGAGCGGACAAAGATTTTCTAAGGATAAAAGTGGTTCCACTGGAACCACCTGGAACCAAATCAAAATTCCGAAACCTTCATGCACATCTACAGATGCTCTCTGAACATGTTAACATGGTTTAAACGTTTCGAATTCAATACCCTAAGAGCCTTTGAGCAGACAAAGACTTTCTAAGGATAAAAGTGGTTCCACTGGAACCACTTGGACCCAAATCAAAATTCCAAAACCTTCATGCACATCTACAGATGCTATCTGAACATGTTAACATGGTTTAAACGTTTCAAATTCAATACCCTACGAGCCTTTGTGTGGACAAAGATTTTCTAAGGATAAAAGTGGTTCCACTGGAACAAAATCAAAATTCCGAAACCTTCATGCACATCTACAGATGCTATCTGAACATGTTAACATGGTTTAAATGTTTCGAATTCAATACCCTAAGAGCCTTTGAGCGGACAAAGATTTTCTGAGGATAAAAGTGGTTCCACTGGAACCACTTGGACCCAAATCAAAATTCCGAAACCTTCATGCACATCTACAGATGCTATCTGAACATGTTAACATGGTTTAAACATTTCGAATTCAATACCCTAAGAACCTTTGAGCGGACAAAGATTTTCTAAGGATAAAAGTGGTTCCACTGGAACAACCTGGAACAAAATCAAAATTCCGAAACCTTCATGCACATCTACAGATGCTATCTGAACATGTTAACATGGTTTAAATGTTTCAAATTCAATACCCTAAGAGCCTTTGAGCGGACAAAGATTTTCTGAGGGTAAAAGTAGTTCCACTTGGACCCAAATCAAAATTCCGAAACCTTCATGCACATCTACAGATGCTATCTGAACATGTTAACATGGTTTAAAAGTTTCGAATTCAATACCGTAAGAGCCTTTGAGCGGACAAAGATTTTCTAAGGATAAAAGTGGTTCCACTGGAACCACTTGGACCCAAATCAAAATTCCGAAACCTTCATGCACATCTACAGATGCTATCTGAACATGTTAACATGGTTTAAACGTATCGAATTCAATACACTAAGAACCTTTGAGCGGAAAAGATTTTCTAAGGATAAAAATGGTTCCACTGGAACCACTTGGAACCAAATCAAAATCCCGAAACCTTCATGCACATGTACTGGTGATACCTGAACACATTAGCATAGTTTAAACATTAATGCAAGTGAATGTAACACCGGATGGACGTACGGACGGACGGACGGACGTACGTACGGACGGAGATAACGACAATATCCCCGACAATACCCTAAGATGCTATCTGAACATGTTAACATGGTTTAAATGTTTCAAATTGAATACCCTACGAGCCTTTTAGCGGACAAAGATTTTCTGAGGGTAAAAGTGTTTCCACTGGAACCACTTGGACCCAAATCAAAATTCCAAAACCTTCATGCACATCTACAGATGCTATCTGAACATGTTAACATGGTTTATTTAAATGTTTCAAATTCAATACCCTACGAGCCTTTGAGTCGACAAAGATTTTCTAAGGATAAAAGTGGTTCCACTGGAACCACCTGGAACCAAATCAAAATTCTGAAACCTTCATGCACATCTACAGATGCTATCTGAACATGTTAACATGGTTTAAACGTTTCGAATTCAATACCCTAAGAGCCTTTGAGCAGACAAAGATTTTCTGAGGGTAAAAGTGGTTCCACTGGAACCACTTGGACCCAAATCAAAACTGTGAAACCCTCATGCACATCTACAGATGCTATCTGAACATGTTAACATGGTTTAAACGTTTCGAATTTAATACCCTAAGAGCCTTTGAGCGGACAAAGATTTTCTAAGTATAAAAGTGGTTCCACTGGAACCACTTGGACCCAAATCAAAATTCCGAAACCTTCATGCACATCTACAGATGCTATCTGAACATGTTAACATGGTTTAAACATTTCGAATTCAATACCCTAAGAACCTTTGAGCGGACAAAGATTTTCTAAGGATAAAAGTGGTTCCACTGGAACCACCTGGAACCAAATCAAAATTCCGAAACCTTCATGCACATCTACAGATGCTTTCTGAACATGTTAACATGGTTTAAACGTTTCGAATTCAATACCCTAAGAGCCTTAGAGCGGACAAAGACTTTCTAAGGACAAAAGTGGTTCCACTGGAACCATTTGGACCCAAATCAAAATTCCAAAACCTTCATGCACATCTACAGATGCTATCTAAACATGTTAACATGGTTTAAACGTTTCAAATTCAATACCCTACGAGCCTTTGTGTGGACAAAGATTTTCTAAGGATAAAAGTGGTTCCACTGGAACCACCTGGAACCAAATAAAAATTCCGAAACCTTCATGCACATCTACAGATGCTATCTGAACATGTTAACATGGTTTAAACGTTTCGAATTCAATACCCTAAGAGCCTTTGAGCGGACAAAGATTTTCTGAGGGTAAAAGTGGTTCCACTGGAACCACTTGGACCCAAATGAAAATTCCAAAACCTTCATGCACATCTACAGATGCTATCTGAACATGTTAACATGGTTTAAACATTTCGAATTCAATACCCTTAGAGCCTTTGAGCGGACAAAGATTTTGTAAGGATAAAAGTGGTTCCACTGGAACCACTTGGACCCAAATCAAAATTCCAAAACCTTCATGCACATCTACAGATGCTATCTGAACATGTTAACATGGTTTAAACGTTTCGAATTCAATACCCTAAGAACCTTTGAGCGGACAAAGATTTTCTAAGGATAAAAGTGGTTCCACTGGAACCACCTGGAACAAAATCAAAATTCCGAAACCTTCATGCACATCTACAGATGCTATCTGAACATGTTAACATGGTTTAAATGTTTCGAATTCAATACCCTAAGAGCCTTTGAGCGGACAAAGATTTTCTGAGGGTAAAAGTGGTTCCACTGGAACCACTTGGACCCAAATCAAAATTCCGAAACCTTCATGCACATCTACAGATGCTATCTGAACATGTTAACATGGTTTAAAAGTTTCGAATTCAATACCCTAAGAGCCTTTGAGCGGACAAAGATTTTCTAATTTTCGGACGTACGGACGGACGGACGGACGGAGATAACGACAATATCCCCGACGAAAGCGGGGATAATAACATCAATTGCACTATTCCCAATTTCCAGCCCATTTTCTCTAACTAATCTGCCTAAAAATTGAACTTCTTTCTGGAATAAAATGCATTTACGGGGTTTTAATTTCAGTCCATATTTTCGTAACCTTAAAAAAACTTCCCGTAGGTTACTTAAATGACCTTCCACCCCCTTTCCCATTACCATACAATCATCTACAAAAGCCAACGTGGTTTTCCATAGAAGACCTTGTAGAACAAGATTCATTGCTCGACAATAACTAGCAACTGCCCCAGTAAGGCCCATACTCATTCTAACAAACTCAAACAACCCATATTTTGTCACAAATGCTGTTTTGTGACGATCCTCTTCTTTGATCCTAATTTGATAATATGCCTGATTGCAATCTAACTTAGAACACCATTCATTATCAGTCAAGGCATCAAGACATTCTGTCAATAACGGAAGCGGAAAAGAATCTTTGGCGGTCACAGAATTTAATTTCCTATAATCAAGGCACCACCTAACAGTTTGATCCCTTTTTCGTATCAAAACAGGGGCAGCCGCCCACTCAGAAGTGGATGGCTGTATAATTCCAGCTTCCAGCATTTTATTCAGTATTGCCTCCTCCTCCTCAGCAAAAGCATCGGGGACCCTTCGCATTCGGAGTTTAATAGGCTTTGCATCTCCAGTAGGGATGGAATGTTCCACTGCATGAAAATTCCCTAAATCAAAATCATGTTTGGCAAAAACATCCTGAAACTCAACAAGCATTTTTTTTATTTTTCCATGCTGAGATTCAGGCAAATTTTTAATTGATCTATTGAACAAGTCAGTTAAATGGTCAGGTAATGATGTTTCAGAATTATTTTCCGAGTCTCTAATACCCGAAAGAACTGAAGAATCCAAGGAAGAAACAGAATTCAATGACTTTTGAGGTTTTAACTGAATTTCAGTATGATCGGGTGAAAAATCCACACCAGTATTCATCAAATCCTGAATCTCCCCGCAACTCAGAGTTATCTTTTCATGATTTAACAAAAGTTCATTTTTTGATAAATCTATTTTAATACCATGTTTACTTAAAAAATTGAATCCCAATAACATGTCGTCCATAATGGGAGCAACATATATGAATTCTTCAAATACCTGGCCACCCAACCCCAAGTTCACAGGTCCTACATATAACCCAGGCATACTACTGTCTTTAGCAGCCAGTTGCAAACTCAAGGATTTGACAATCGCAGGTTGTGGATTTAACCCACGATAAATTTCTTCCAAAATTACCGACACTTCTGCTGCAGAGTCAATGATAGCGTCAATTTTAATGTTATTTAAATTCAAGGGTACAGTCATAAGAGCCCTATGGATTTTTAACACTTTAAAACTTGAATCAAGGACACTTTCATCGTGGAAATGTTCAATACTACCTGCAGCTCTGACAATGGAAGGATTCAATACAGGAGTCGAATCGACAACACCCTTTTCGGCCAATTCCTCTAATGCACAATCCAACAAGAAAACACTATTATTTTCAGGCTTAAATGAACACTCTTTTGCTTTAAACATATTTTCAACCTCTGTGTTTTCCTGCTGGTTTTTAATGGCATTATTCTTTGGTATTAGTACTGGTGAACAATCCTCATTTGCTAAATCAAGAAGACTTACCAAAGGATCACAAACATTTTCTGTAACTTTTTGTGGAGACTGCATCCCTCCCGAACAGGATGAACGCATAGAATCCAAATTACAATCAAAAAGATTCATTAATTCACCAGACGACTGCATCCCTCCCAAACAGGATGGACGCAAGGTAGCCGATAAATTTTCAGAATCCTTGATTGATTTCTCTGAAGACTGCACCCCTCCCAAATAGGATGGGCAAACTGTATCCAGAGGAGTTTCAGCAACAATATTCACACCTGTGGTTCTGTTAGACATACTAGGCTTCCCCCCCAAATCGGATGTGCCTAAAGTAACAGGTGCCATAGCCAAATTTCCCTTCTCGTTTTCAATTTGAAAATTGGTGTGGAATAGTCCAGGCTGCTGTTCCCCTCCCAAATGGGATGGGACCAAAACACCCTGAATATTATTAATTTCAACATTTGAAGGATGTTTATTTAGGCCTTGTAAATAGCCATTTTGAGCCGAACCTTGGCCTGCAGGCCCGACTCTCACTAGTTTCCCGAATTGCCATTTTGATTTTTATTTGACATTCGGTTTTTAGCATTTAAACTAGGGCAAAATCTCATTATGTGCCCAGCAGAACCACAAGAATTGCATATGGGTTGCCCTGATTTTGTGTACCTAAACTTCATTTTTTGTTTGTGTGTTCCAGTACTAGTTTTTAAACTCTGGACTTCTTTTTTCAACTCCTGTATTTGCTGCATCAGTACTTTATAACCATTGTCAGTATTGGATGACTTATCATTATTTTTACTGACTTCCCGTATTCCAATTCTCCCCTCAGATTCACTGTCTTGAAATTTCACAGTTCTGACCTTCTTATTTAAATTGTGACTGGCTTGAATATACCGGACTTTGTTAACAGCCAGCTCTAGAGAAGGTAACTGCAGGCCATTAACATAGTCACCTGTCACCTTATCATACAAGCCTTGACAGAACCGCGAAACAGCATGACCATGTAAAATATTCTGGGGAGATCCTACCCACACTTTTACTGCCAAATCCAGAACCCTATCAGCCCAATCAGTAATTTCTTCATCTTTTTCCTGAACCATTGAGTGAAACTGAGCACTCAATGCCTCAGGTGGTTGTTGTGAATCATATTTAATTTTAAATTTTTTTATTAATTCATGAAATTGAATATCTGGGTTTGTCTTGTTTAAAAAAGCATAGTAATCCAATGCCTTGTCTTGCAAACAAAAACAGAATGCAGTGATCTTATCACTGTCATCCATATCCTCCAGGTTTATAATTCTATCAAACTTGGCCATAAACCCAGAAAACTTGGATTTACCATCATATTTAATTTTTGATGGCCAATTCCAGGTTTTTCTACTGTCATGTATTGGGATAAATGAATTCTGTACCGACTGTTTTGCTACCACAGGTCCTGATGTTTTTGAATTAGGTGTTGGTATATATTTTCGAGGATTTGAATGTTTTAAGTCGGAATTAATATTCAATCGTGAAACCGGTTCTGTTTTAGGTACCACTGTGAACCTGTCTGTTGAGTCAAATAGAGAACCAACTGTAGATTTATTACCTAAAATCGGCCTTTGGGAACCCCTACTTTCTGATCTTTCCAAAGATCTAGTTTTGGAATCAATATCTTTCAACAGTGATTCCAACTTACTCCTTTCTACTTTTAACATAGATAACTGGTCACCGACCGAAAGATCACTGATTCTAGAATCCATTGATTCTTTTTTCTTGGGTGTAGAAGACACCATGGATCCAAAACTTAATGTCTTAAAGTCTATAGAACTCTCCGAATTATGGTTCCCAAATGCCGATTCTTTTCTATTTCCACAAGTAAGCTCTCTTGCTTTATCTTTCGCTTGGGAAAACCCAAGCAAATTTCCACTTTGTAATGATGATGTGAAATTTGTATCTTTTTTATTTTTCTTACAAAATGCAGACCACAAATTTTCTAAATTGTCTGTTGTGGGGGGATGATTCTCAAAAATGTCTAAAACATGTACAAGTCTTTCCATTGTCTTCTTGTCTTGCATTCTAGGCGAAGAGTTAAATTCAATATTGTCAGAACAAATAGAAAAATCTATCATATATGTCAGAGATTTAACATCCAATCTCAGGGGCAGAGCTTCAAATATCTCGGGCGTTAGAAAACTAAATTTATGCCTATAATATAGAGTAATGTCAGCCCTTTTTGTTGCTACCCCTGGGAGCAGGCGGAAGTCTTCCCATGTGCAGCTATTGATCTTTAATTGAAAATTAGAAGCCATCTTCTATCTAAACTTGGATACTTTATAAATAAATTTATTTAAGTAATCCTATGAGTACAAAATTCACTTTTGTAACCTATCTATATAATTTGCTGAATTCTCAAAACCTTAATTGGGAAATCAGCAATATACCTATTTTATTTACAAAAAGATCAATTGAAATTTAACATAATTCCAACTTAGAAAAGAAAAAGAAAACACAAAATTTTTCAATAAGGCAAGGAGATCCCGATTGATAAATCGTGGGATATCCTAATGTCAAAAAGAAAACTGACACTTTTTCAAGTCACGTGATTCGCCGTGTGTACGGAAATCTAATCACGCGTACTATTTGACCCAAAACAATATTGGATCTATCAACTTGATCGACAACAATTCGATCAAATTCCTACACGATCGTCAAAAAATCGATCACATCATATTTTGCCAAAGCAAAATAATGAATAAATATACGAGTGGGGGACAATAATCTCCCAGCAGGTTCAAAAGAACATCGCTCGTCGCCAGTGAAATGTCATTTCTATAATGAAATAGAATACAAATCTACAATATTCAATAATTACCCAAGTATGTTGCTCCGCTAAAGGTCGAGGTTGCTAGTCTCGATGGCGTCGAAAGCTTCCGTCTCAGCCCAACAGACTTGGGTAAACTGATCTTCGCAGATCTCTAACTGATCTTCACAGATCTCAAGGTGACGTCCAGCCGATGATAAATCAAAGTATGGAGTGATGAAAACAACTTCTCTTCCCGCCGTTCTGCTTCACGGTCCAATGAAAATCGCCAATATAACTAGGACGTCCAACAAATCATTTCAGTCCAATCAGAAACGTCCATACAGCTAAAATACTAAAAATATCACAGATAGAATATCGTGACGTCACAGGGGAAGACTCAAACATTAAAGCCAGATGAAATCAAAGGACACAACAGATATAACCACTAACATACCCATTATACTGTAAATGGCAGTCTCGATATAAAGGATACAGTCATGACCATAGATGAGGTAAGTACTAAAATGACCACTAAACATACCCATTATACTGTAAAAATCACGCTGGTTATACAGGATGTATTGCGAACATCAAGTAGTTAAAGTACTGAAATAACCACTAAACATACCAATTATAATGTGAATGTCACAGTGGTTAAACAGGATGCATTTGTGACCATAAAGTAGGTAAGTAGTAAAATAACCACTAAACCTACCCGTTATATGATAAATTTAACCACTAAACATACCCGTTATACGACAAATATAAGGCTGGTGACATGAGACTCACATGTGAACATGTAAGTACTGAAATAACCACAAAACATACCCATTATATGATAAATATAACGCTGGTTACATGAGACTCACATATGAACATGTAAGTACTGAAATAACCACTAAACATTCCCGTTATACGATAAATATACGGCTGGTTACATGAGACTCACACGTGAACATGTAAGTACTGAAATAACCACTAAACATACAAATTACACTGTAAATGTCACACTGGATATACAGGATACATGCGTGACCATAGAGTAAGTACGAAAATAACCACTAAACATACCCATTATACTGTGAATGTTACGCTGGTTATACAAAATACATTTGTGACCATAAAGTAGGTAAGAAGTAAAAAGAAACCACTAAACATACCCATTATACTGTAAAGGTTATGCTGGTTTTACAAAATACATTTACGACCATAAAGTTAGTAAGCACTAAAAAAAAACCCACTAAGCATACCCATTATACTGTAAATGCCAGTCTCGATATAAAGGATAGTCATGACCATAGATTAGGTAAGTACTTAAATGACCACTGAACATACCCATGATACTGTAAAAATCATGCTGGTTATACAGGATGTATTGTGAACATCAAGTAGTTAAGTACTGAAATAACCACTAAACATTCCCATTATACTGTGAATGTCACAGTGGTTAAACAGGATACATTTGTGACCATAAAGTAGGTAAGTAGTAAAATAACCACTAAACCTACCCATTATATGATAAATTTAACCACTAAACATACCCATTATACTGCGAATGTTATGCTGGTTATACAAAACACATTTGTGACCATAAAGTAGGTAAGCACAAAAAACCCCCACTAAACTTACCCATTATACTGTACATGCCATTCTAGTTAAACTTGATCCACTTGGAAACACTGAGTACATAAGTCTTGAAATATACCCATTATACTGTAAATGTGAGGGTGGTTACACAGGACCCACAAGTGAACATGCAGTACTGAAATAACCACTAAACATACCAATTATACTGTAAATGTCACACTGGATACCACGCCCACATTTGTGACTGTAGAGTAGGTAAGTACTAAAATAACAACTAAACATACCCATTATACCAACAATGTCAGGCTGGTTATACAGTACACACATGTAAATATAAGAGTAGATAAGTACTGAAATAGTCACTAAATATAACCATTATACTGTACATGTCAGGCTAGTTAAATCTGATCCACTTGGAAACATTGAGTACATAAGTCTTGAAATAAACACTAAACATGCCCAATATAATGTGAATGTTACTGTTACGCTGGTTATACAAAATACATTTGTGACCATAAAGTAGGTACGCACCAAAATAACCACTAAGCATACCCATTTTACCGTGCATGTCATGCTGGTTAGACAGGGTACAGCTTTAAACAGAGTAGGCAAGTACCGAAATAACTAAACATACCCATTATACTGTAGATGTCAGGCTGGTTACACCCATGAACATAGAGTAGGTAAGTACTGCAATGACTACTAAATATATCCAATGTACTTATATGTAAGGCTGTTTACACACTATACACCTTGAAACAGAGCAGTGAAGTACCGATATAACCCCTAAACATACCCAGGAAATAGATTCAAGCTGGTCACAGGGCATACACATGTGAACACAGTAGGTAAGTACCGTAATAACCACAGAGCATAACCATTATACCCTAAATGTCAGACCAGTTACCTGGGATACACCTGGAAACAGAACAGGTAAATATTTATCTATTCAATATATATTGAGATTCAATGACATTTTCAACAGCCAGGGTCACCGCGTATCGGACGGTTTTATGAGTAGAGGAAACCGGAGTACCCAGAGAGAACCACCGAGCAATGGTGAGTACCTGCCAGACTCAACCACACAAGCTGGGTTAGACTTGGTTGACTACAAGTGCACAATCCACGTGCATTAAGCCTTAGTATGCAGTGCCATGGAGCCCCAACATAGGCAATTGGGATCAAACTATGGACCTTCCTTAATCACTGAGCCACCACATTCCCAAGTAGGTTAAGTACTGAAATGACAACTAAATACACCCATTATACAGTAAATGTCAGGCTGGTTATACAGAATACACATGTGAAGAAAGAGTAGGCAAGTACTGAAATGACTACTAAATATCACTGTGAATGACACGCTTCTTACACTGGATATAAAAAGTGAACATACAGAAGGCAAGTACAGAAATAACCACTAAACATACACATCATTACACAAATGTTAGGCTAGTTATACGAGATACACATCGAACATCGAGTAGGTAAATACAGAAATGACTACTAAACATACTCGTTATACCGTAAATATCAATCTGGTTACACTGGATACACAAGGAAACAGAGTAGGTAAGTCTTTAAATAACCACTAAACATATTCATTGTACAGAAAATGTCAAGCTTATTACACAAGCTACACCTGTAAACATGAGCAGGAAGTACTGAAATGTCTACTAAATATACCCATTGTACTGTAAATATCATTCTCGTTATATAGGATACACCTGTGAATGTGAGTAGGAAGTACCGAAATGTCTACTAAATATACCCATTGTACTGTAAATATCATTCTGGTTATACAGGATACACCTGTGAATGTGAGTAGGAAGTACCGAAATGTCTACTAAATATACCCATTGTACTGTAAATATCATTCTGGTTATACAGGATACACCTGTGAATGTGAGTAGGAAGTACCGAAATGTCTACTAAATATACCCATTGTACTGTAAATATCATTCTGGTTATACAGGATACACCTGTGAATGTGAGAAGGAAGTACTGAAATGTCTACTAAATACACCCATTGTACTGTAAATATCATTCTGATTATACAGGATACACCTGTGAATGTGAGAAGGAAGTACTGAAATGTCTACTAAATATACCCATTGTACTGTAAATATCATTCTGATTACACAGGATACACCTGTGAGCGTGAGTAGGAAGTACCGACATGTCGACTAAATATACCCATTGTACTGTAAATATCATTCTGATTATACAGGATACAGCAGTGAACATAGACTAAGTACTGAAATAACCACTAAACAAACCCAATAAAATTTCATGCTGGTTACATGGGAGACACGTTATCATAGGAAGGCAAGTACTGAAATAACCACAAAACATACCCATTATATTGTAAATGGCTGGGTGGTTACATGGGATACACCTGGAAACATATTTAGTAAGTATGGAAATAACCACTAAACATAACAATTATACCAGAAATGTCAGATTGGTTACATGAGATACACTTGGAAATGTTGGTAAGAACTTAAGTAACCACTATGAACATACTCATTGAACAGAAGATGTCAGGCTGGCGAAAAGGGATAAACCATGACACAAGAGTAGAAAAGCACTGAAATATTTATTTATTTATTTATTGGTGTTTAAGGTACATACTTATGCACAATAGCTAATCGTGACCATGACAGTTTTACGGGTGGAGGAAGCCGGAGTACCCGGAGAGAACCACCGAGCAACGACGAGCAGCTGTCAGCTCTCCAACATCGTAACTCTGAACTCTGCACCGCAGCACAGGCAGGGTTAGATTGGTTGAAGACATGCGCACCATCGACGTGCAGTACGCCTCAGTACAAAGCGTCATCGTGCCCCCATGTAGGCAATCGGGGAGGAGTGTCTTGCCCAAGGACACAACGCGGTTGCTGCAGGTGGGATTCGAACCGAGGACCTCTCGGCTTGCAGCCTGCACCTCTACCAACTGAGCCACCGCGCCCCCAAAAAAGCACTGAAATAACCACTAAGCATAACCATTATACTGTAAAAGTCACACTGGTAAAACAGGATACATTTTTGACCCATAATATAGGGTACATTCATGACTATAGAGAAGGCAAGTACGAAAATAGCCACTAAACATACCAATTATACTGTAAATGTGAGACTAATTGCACCAGACTCACATGTGAATAAGTAAGTTCAAAATAATCACTAAACATACCCATTATACTATAAATGTCATGCTGGTTACACAGGACGCAGCTTGAAACAAAAGTAGGTAAGTACCGAAATAACCGATAATCATACCCATTAGGCCTTAGATGTCAGGCTGATCACAGGTCATACACATAGGAACAGAGTAGGTAAGTACCAAAATAACCACTAAGCATAACCATTATACTATAAATGTCATGCTGGTTACACAGGACGCAGCTTGAAACAAAAGTAGGTAAGTACCGAAATAACCGATAATCATACCCATTAGGCCTTAGATGTCAGGCTGATCACAGGGCATACACATGGACACAGAGTAGGTAAGTACCAAAATAACCACTAAGCATAACCATTATACTATAAATGTCATGCTGGTTACACAGGACGCAGCTTGAAACAAAAGTAGGTAAGTACCGAAATAACCGATAATCATACCCATTAGGCCTTAGATGTCAGGCTGATCACAGGTCATACACATAGGAACAGAGTAGGGAAGTACCAAAATAACCACTAGGCATAACCATTATACAGTTAAAAGTAGAAGTCTTCTCATGAAATGCGCACAAATAGAACGTCTATCTGCACGTTAACCTATGCATTATGACCATAGTGAGGCTATCAAATTCAGTACATTCGTCCTGTGCACAAGCAATGTTTCAGCCAATGGACCTCCGGGTTACCCGGAGGTCCATTGGCAGAAACATTGCCTGTGTTTGCTATGAGTAACCAGGAGAACCGACCGTGCTTTGGATGCCATTCGATATGGCAACTGCGCGCAATTCCTACGCGCAATTAAGCCTAGATAAGTGCATAGTTCATGACAGGACTTATAGTTTTAACTGTACAATGGCTGGTTACCTGCGATATGCCTGGAAACAGAGTAGGTAGGTATTTATTTACTAATTATTGGGATATAACAACACTTTTCAGCTTCCAGGGTCACATGGAGTCAGGTAGTTTTACGGGTGGAGGAAACTGAAGTACTCTGGAGAGAATCACCAAGCAATGGCAAGCAACTGCCAGATTCCTCTACAAACTAACTCCATACAAGCAGGGTTAGCATTGGTTGAAGATAAGTGCACCATCGATGTACAGTAGTTCACATCGCCACCGTACCCGAAATTGGGCAATCGGGATTAAGTGGCTTGCCCAAAGTCACAACAAATTTATAATGTCTCGCTGGTTACATGGGAAGCACACATGCAAACATATGGGAGGAAAGAAATGAAATAAACACAAAACATACCCATTATATTGCCAATGGCAGGTTGGTTGCATGGGATATGCATGGAAACAGAGTAGGTAAGTACTGAAACAAGAGGCTCCAAGGGGCCTGAGAGGGCTCACCTGGCACTGACAACTATCAATCGAGGGTCCTGATTTGAACAAACTTTCATCTGCCCCATTAAGAAAACAAATTGCCAAATATCAAAACATTCTGACCTGTGGATCTGAAAAAAAATGTTTTTTTTTAAATTCCTCATATTGAACCATAGGGGAGCCCATATATGAACCCAGAGACTTGGCTTGAACAAATGTGAATATCACCTCCATAAGGATGTAGCATATCAAATATCAAAAAATTCTGATTGGTGCATCTGAAGAAGAAGAATTTTAAAGAATATTCCTCTTACTGCACTAATTTAAACATTTGGGCTCCCATAGAGACCCCAAATATGGACCCAGAGATTTGATTTCAACAAACGTGTGAAACAATCTTCCAAAGAAGTTACATGTGTAATTTGAAAGCTTTTGGAGCAGAGGTTTGGCAGTAGAAGAGTCTTAAATGTTTTCCCCATTACCCACAATGTTAAAAAATGCTGACTCAGCATTTTTTCAAAGTCCCTAAAGAGTACCCTATAATAAAACTGATAGCAATGTTTTCTGCCAATTCCATTCTGTTGGTCCTAAGGAAGCTTCACACCAAATAAGAATTCTCAGTGCCGTGTAGTTTTGGAGATTATTTATTTACTTATTTATTAGTGTTTAAGGTCACATACTTATGCACAATGGCTAATCATGACCGTGACAGTCTTACGGGTAGAGGAAGCCGGAGTACCGGGAGAGAACCACCGAGCAGCTGCCAGCTCCCTGACATCGTAACTCCGCACTCCAGCACAGGCAGGGTTAGATTGGTTGAAGACATGCACACCATCGACGTGCAGTACGCATCAGTACACGCCGTCATCGTGCCCCCATGTGGACAATCAGGGTTAAGTGCCTTGCCCAAGGACACAATGCAGGAGTCCGAATTGATCACTCAAACGGTCATCTATCCGAGGACTAACCGGGCTCGATTTTGCTTAACTTCAGTGATCTGACGAGAACTGGTTACCAAAGCCACCGCGCCCCCAGTTTTGGAGATAAGGGCATTTGAAATTGTTTCTATTTTAGCTCCTGTGGTTCTCACAGGGCATTTTGAAAAAAAATTTTGGCCATAAATCAAGTACTTATGACCATTAATACTTCACATCAAATTTGGTTCAAATCAGCCTGTTTGGAAAATAGAAATTTTGGGAGGGGCAAAAATTCTTTCCCCTCCCATAATGACGTCAAATATTGCCCCTTGAACTTCTCTTGAACAAACTTGAGACTACACCTCAAAAGGAAGCTGTATACCAAATATCAAGTCTCTGCTACAGCTAGTTCATGAGAAGATATATTTAAAAATTGGGGCATTTTGGCCCCACCCCCTCCTCAATATGGAGCAGAAACCCAATTTGAGGAAAACGTCAAAATGCCCATATATAACCACTACTCATGTTACATTTCATTAAACTGTGGCCAGTGGTTTGGAAGAAAAAGATCCAAACACGACCTTCATGACAATAGACAAATAGTGATCAGAGTAGCTCACCCGGACTTTCAGCCCAGGTGAGCTAAAAAAGAAACAAAAATTAAAATTTTTTAGTAAATTTTGTTTCTTAACATACCTACCACAATTGTTTACAATTGGCTGTAACATAAGTGCAAGCCCTACTTCGGAACTAACTCAAGCTTTTAGAATCTTTTCCAAACGAGTTGGAAAAGTACTAGAGTGCAAAAGCACGAAAAAGATCGAAAAAAGGGTCGAGCGAGACCAGCGCTCGAAATTACAGGTACTCTCTCTGCACACCTCTTGCATTTACCGAGCGCATGCGCAACAACCGTGACGTCAATTCCGTATTTCCGCCAACGAGAAGTTTGTGATTTAGCGGGGAGGCATCGATATCAAAGATATCCCCAAGGAGGGTGGGCCTCCGGTAAACAATTGTGGTAGGTATGTTAAGAAACAAAATTTACTAAAAAATTTTAATTTCTTTTCAACCTACTCACAATTGTTTACAATTGGCTGAATAAACAATAGGAGGAGGTGAATCACATAACCAATACCAACAAGAGTAGCAGAACGAAAGCAAGGATGGCAGAGAACAAAAACTAAAACCTGTAATGAAGAAAGAGAGAAGGCACCTGAAAAGAACAAGGCTGAGAGAAGCGCAACCTCGACAAAAACAATTTAACGAGGGTGCACAACAGCCTGAGCAGCAACGAGAGGGCCTAAAGAATAAAGGTCCTCAGATTGCTGCTGAAGGTGGCGGAGATAAAAGGAGGAGAAGGTAGAAGCATTCCTCCAGTAAGCCGCATTCATAACATCACGGAGCGAAACAGAATTGGAGAACGCCCAGGATGTAGAAATGGCACGAACCTCGTGAGCATTAAGCCGGTTCGAAACAAGATCCGATGCAGACAAGCGAGAATAAGCCAGCTTGATTGCAAGACAGATCCACCTGGAAATAGAATGGGAAGAGATAGACTGCCGCTTAGGAATGAGAGACAGAAAGAATCTCTTCCGATCCCTCCTAATGAACTGAGTGCGAGTAATGTAAGTCTTGACCGCACGAACAGGACAAAGAAGAGGCCTCCGTCCATCTACAGCAGGGAGAGCCCGAATGCAGATGGGAGGAGGTACCGAATCGGGGAGTTGATTCTTAGCCAGAAAAGAGCAATCAGTAGTGAAAGTGACACTGTTAGCCTCATTTCGGAAGAAGGCAGAATCAACAGATAGCGCATGAAGCTCACTGACTCGACGAGCAGAAGCAAACGCTAGAAGAAAAGCCGTCTTATAGGTGAGAAAACGCATGTCGGTCTCAGATAAAGGCTCGAAAGGCGCCCCCTCCAAACAGTGCAACACCCATGCCAAGTTCCACTTGGGTGTAAGACGCAAAACTCGAGGCCTCTTCAAAGAAAAGTGCCGAATAAGTTTGGAGAGGAAAAGATTACGACCGATACACCACTTTCCCACATAAGAGAAAGTATCAGACAGCATAGACCGATAGCCCTTAATCGTAATAGGCTGGAGGCCCTTGAAGTCAAAAAGAAAAACCAGAAAATCCGCAATTTGAGCGATAGACGGATCACGGTAATTCACATTGTGATCTGAACACCAGCGGCAGAAAACCTTCCACTTGGCGGCATAAGTCATTCCAGTGGAAGGTCGCCGCGATGCAGAAATGCACTCCACTGATCGTCTCGAAAAACCTCTACGTCGGAGACTGGACCTGATAAAAGACAGGCGTGAAGGGACAGGCTCGCCAGGTTGTTGTGATACTTCCTGGGACGACCCTGTGAAAGAAGATCGTGACGTAGAGGTAGACGAATCGGTCGATCGGCCAATAGAGGCCGCAGCAGATTGATCCACACCCTCTGTGGAGACAGGGGTGTGATCAGAATGATCCTGCAACTGCAAGCACGAATCTTCGCTAAAACTTGAGGAAGAATCGGTGCAGGAGGAAAGGCATAGCCGACCCAGCCTGTCCAGTCCAGAGACAGAGCGTCTACTGCAAATGCCAGAGGATCTGGACAAGGGGAGACAAAAGTCTCTACCTGATGATTCCAGCGAGTAGCGAAAAGGTCGACCTGAGGACGACCCCACTGCTCGCAAATCGCCTGAAACACCGACCGATGTAGCATCCATTCGGTTGGAAGGACACTGTCGCGTCGGGACAGGGAGTCTGCTAGGACGTTGAGACGCCCGGGAATGTGTCGAATGGACACCCGAGCGTTCACATCCCGCGCCAACAGAAGAAGATCCCGAGACAGCCGATACATGGGAATCGAATGAGTGCCTCCCTGATTCCGTATGTAGGCCACTACTGTCGAATTGTCCGAAAGAAGTAGGACAACATGGTCCGACAGATGAGGGATCCAAAGCCGAAAACTCAACAGAAGAGCAAGGAGCTCCTTCTGGTTGATATGAAGGCCCACCTGCTCGCTGTCCCACTCTCCGTGAGTAGACAGACCGAGAGGGTCCAACGTCGCACCCCAGCCCCGATCGCTGGCATCCGCAGTAAGGATGCGATCGGCCAAAGGAAGATCCAACGGAACACCCTGTGTCAGCCAGGGAATATCTGCCCAAGGGCGGAGGTGACACAGCAGAGACCGAGGAATAGTGAGTTCCAGGTCCAGCGGATCTACATTCGGACGCCAATGATCCAACAGGAAGTGTTGGAGAGGTCGGACAAACAAGCAACCGAGCGGAATGAGATCGGTCACCGAACCGCAAAGGCCCAGCATCCGAAGGAAAGTCCTGGCCGAGACCGAGGAAGATTGAAGCAGGTCCCGAGTCAAGGCGGAAAGAATCGTCGCCCGAGCCTGGGGGACCAACACTACATTGTGAAGAGTGTCGAAATCCATCCCCAAATGACGGAATCGCTGAGAAGGAAGAAGATCCGACTTCTCGCGATTGACTCTGAAACCCAGCGACGCTAGCAGGCAAAGAAACTGCCGGACATCGAACTCCAGAACAGCAGCATCGTGGTGCCGTTGGAGGATGTCGTCTAGGTAGGCGGACGAAGTCACCGCCGACTGAGTGCGATGGAAAGCAAGCACATGTGACATCAGTCGGGTGAAGGCCCAAGGAGCCAGGTTCAAACCGAACGGGAGAGCTCTGAATTGAAAAACTCGATCCCGAAACGAGAACCGAAGGTATTTCCGTGACGCCAGATGAATGGGTACATGGAAGTAGGCATCCTTCAGGTCGATACTGGCCGCAAAATCGCCCTGATGAACTGAACGTCGAACCGACCGGAAAGTCTCCATACTGAAACGAGGAGCAATTATGTACTCGTTCAGGGTACTCAGATCGATGACAGGACGAAATTGGCCGTTTTTCTTCGGCACCAAGAAAAGTCTCGAGTAAAACCCCGGTGAAAGGGTGTTCCTGACCACCTCGATCGCCCCTTTGGTGAGGAGATTGTCGATCTCCTGCACCAGAAGGTCCCGACGCAGAGAATCTGAAGGGACCTGAGTCGGAAGGGGCACCCGAGATAAACTGGGGTGCCGATGGAAGGACAGTCGCAGACCGGAATGAATGACGTCGAGGACCCAAGAGTCCGACGTTATCTCTGTCCAACGGTCGTAAAACAGCGACAGCCTTCCTCCGACTGGAGGCAAATCGAGGTGAGAACCTTCACTTGCGGCCTCGACGAGGCCCCCGAGAGGAGAAACCACCTCGGGAAGTGACAGAGTCCTGAGACTTTCCAGCCTGAGGCTGCCAGCGGGCCTGGCCACGTCGGCGCTTCTTATGAGCAGAAGGAGCAGACGGAGCCGAAGGCGTAGCCGACGTCGCCGACGAGGCAGACGCAGCAGCACGCTTGGCGGGCCTGGAACGACCCCCACCCGCAGCAGCAGGTGGGTCAAGCTGTCTCAGCAAAAGCTGGTCCTTCGAATGACGAAGAACTTCGCCACGAACAGCTTCCACGGAACCATGGAACAACTGAGGTCCTACCAAAGAGGCAGACCTCAGAACAGCACGTTGCTCAGAAGGAAGGGATGGTAAAGAATCCAAAACCGCATCCCGGCGTGCCAGCTCCAAATTGGCCGTGTTACAGGCGTGAGCGTGAGTCAAGTTCATAAGAGCCTGTGACAAAACGCGAAAAGGCGCCTGAGCGTCATCAAACTCCCCTGGTGGAAAATATTCAGCCAGAGCAGCGACGACATGGTCCGCGAGAGATAACATACCCAGCATCTCTCGGGACAGGCCCACCATAGACTCAACTACCGACATCGGGAGAACTGCCGACTTAGGCTTAGTCAACCCGAGGGAAGAAGAATCCTCATCCACAGTAGTCATCCCTTGGAAGACTGGTGGAGAGACGGAATCGTAAACACGAAACCGCGATGGAGGCAGAAAGGCATCAGCTCTAGAAAAGAAGGAACCCTTGAGGGCCTTAGAACGCATTTTGGCGTCTAAGCCCTGGAAGGACTCAACCACCTGAGCCGATTGCAGAGGACGCAAAGCCCCGGAGCTAGAAGGCTCAACAGGGTTACGGCGCTCCACAGTGGACCGCGGCCGGACGGTCACTGAAGGCTGGTCGGAAGGTAGAACGTCCGGCAATAAGCCAAAGACGAAATCCAAAGCCTGCCCCAAGACTGACGAGGGGGGACCATCACCTTCAAGATACTCGTCATCCTCCGTAGCAGAGGAGACGTAGCCCAACTCGGGCTGACCAGCAGAAACCTCCTGTGAATACTGTGCAGTATCCAAGGGGCCAGGCGAGACATCTCGGCGACCGACCAAAGGAGGTTGTGCCTCAGGAGGCACAGGGAGGCCAACTTGAGGGTTGCCAGAAAGCAACCGGGTGAGTGCCAAAACGGCCTGGCGCAGGTCACCCTGAGAATCTGTCGCAGCAGAATCGCCCGACGGAGTGTCCTCCCAATGGACCCTTCTGGTAGAAGAACCCAAATCCTCAGAAGAGACCGACAGCGAACGTCGATCGGCAGACAGAATAGGAGCACGGTGAGAAGACACCGGAGGATAGTCCCGATTGTGACGCCCAGGAGCCATCACTGGCCTCTGCGAAACAGAAGGCCCTGCCTGCAAATCCTCGAAAGGGACCGACGGCGCACGTCGATCGGTAGCTGGACCTAGGACACGGTGAGAAGACACCGGAGGATTGTCCCAAGAATGACAGGAACCTGTCATTGACCTCTGTGCAGCAGACGGCCCCAACTGCCTATCCTCTGAGACCGACGGCAAGCATCGATCGACACCCAGACTCGGAACACAGTGAGGAATCACCGGAGGAAGGTTCCGAGAGTGACAGCTAACCGGGGCTGTCACTGACCGCTGCCGAACAGCAGGCCCTGGATGCCAACGTCCCAACACCATCCCGCTAGCCGGCACACTAGCAGGCGAAGGTGGAACAATAAACGATTCACTCGAGGGACGAGGAATCGCTGCCGAAGCGACCGGCCGGCTCAACCGACTAGGAGCAAACCTAGCCAGATGAGACGGAGCAGACAGCAAACCCGCACAGCCTCGCCGCAAGGCTGGGGGAGGCTGAGAACACACAGACACACCAGCAGATACAGCCTCGGTCCCCCGAGACTGTAGACCATCCCCAGAGGAGATGGAAGAGCCACCATCAGACAGAATAGGATCTGGAGTAGCAACCCCCTCAACAACGGTCGACGGTGTAGGAGGCAGATCGGAGAGGGTTACCGAGCTGACCTCGGAAAAGCTCTCAACGAAAACAGACGCCTCAATAGTGACATCCGAAGACAAAGAGACCGCGGTCTCCTCATCAGGTATCACTGAACAAACACCGTCAACAGTTGCAGAGGAGCTCGCCACAGAAGTCAGATCCGAATCCTGTGTGAAAGAGTCACCACGTGCACCAGCAGAAATGTCTGCAACGGCACGGCTACCCTTACCCCGAGAACGAGGGGTTCTAGCTCTGGAAAGAACCACCTTGTTAAAAGAAGCCCAAAATTTAGAGGACCAAACCCCACAGATACCACATGATTGGGCCTGAGTGCAATTGTTGCAAGTGACACATGTGGTATGGGAATCGTCCACATGTTTCACCTGCAAACAAGAGGTACAAGGAATAGTCTTAGGCATGATATAATTACAATAATCAAGCTTCCCGCCGACGGAAAACAGAACGAAGGTCATGTTCACACGTGGGGGAAAGGCAAGATAAAGTGTGAAAAGAACAGCAATAATAATACAAATTAACATTAAATGAGAATAATAATTTGGTAGCTTGAAAAAGGATACAATCCAGTAGCACACTAAAGATGATTAATAAGTTGTTCATGAAGAATTAATAGCATAAACAGCACGAGTCACAAAAATTTCCGACCATGAACAATGGCGGAAAATAAAGGAATTGACGTGACGGTTGTTGCGCATGCGCTCGGTAAACGCAAGAGGTGTGCAGAGAGAGTACCTGTAATTTCGAGCGCTGGTCTCGCTCGACCCTTTTTTCGATCTTTTTCGTGCTTTTGCACTCTAGTACTTTTCCAACTCGTTTGGAAAAGATTCTAAAAGCTTGAGTTAGTTCCGAAGTAGGGCTTGCACTTATGTTACAGCCAATTGTAAACAATTGTGAGTAGGTTGAAAAGAAACAAAAGGGTATGAGGCATGTTGTGTTTAGTAACTGCAGTGTGTAGCACTTCATACTACTTCAACATCTCATCCAATACTCATACTGCAATCAAGGACAGATAACTCCACACTATTTCATAGTAAGAAGCAAATGATATTCTGTTAATAAGGTGTTACTTTGTTACAATCTATTAAGCTTTACCTTATGAATTGGCCACATCAGCCCATGTAATTTACAGAGAGGTTGAAAAAATATTATTTTTCAAAATATTTCAAGAAAACCATATCATGTGACCCATTATTGAAATGAGCTCATCGAGCTCATTCCAATGAGGGGTCACATGAAATTGTTTAGTATTTAAAATAATAAATTTTGATATCGTTTGCATTGGGTAAAGGGTTAAGAGAGTGCCTATATATGCTCTCAATTAAACTGTAACAGCAAAATTATTAACGTACAAGTTCCAGCTACCAAAATTATTCTAGCATTTTGTCTGTTAACTGGTAGAGTGCTAAGTTATTTTTGACCATCAAAATTTGTTCAATTGTCTTTGTCTTGTTACAGTTTATGGGAGAGTGCCTGTGGGCGTGTCTGTGGGCGTGCCTGTGGGCACTCTCCCATAAATTGTAACAAGGCAAATCCTAACAGACTAAATAATATCACTTCAAAGATAATATGAAGCATGGCCACTGAATTTGAAGCCGTAAAGTTGTGGTACCCGCACTTCATATTAGAGCCCAAATATGGGCTTCCAGCACTCTACCAGTTAAACTGTGTTACAAATGTGCAGATGTCAGGAGTAAAATTATTTCAGCATTATGTCAGTATAAAAACATAAGATATATGCATATTTGACAGGGATTTTTCTAGGTGACGACAGGGGCCGAATATAGGCCCCATTCCCAATGAGATTTAGGCATGATTTTTCCCAATTTGTAACATTAAATTCCCAATTGGTAACCAGTATCAACTTGGTCATAACATTTATGATTTTTACTGCAAAAGTTGGTCTTATTATGCTGATAAAAGAACTGTAAAACCATAATTTCAATTAATAAAACCAACTTCTTCATTTTTAATGTACCTGTAGAGAAGAAATGTGCACTTTTCTCCACTCTACAGCATCAACAGGATTCCCAATTTGGTCCTATAAGATGTTTTTTTCCCAATTGCACGGGCCCTTGGACCCATTCCCAATACACCTAGAAAAATCCCTGTTTGATGAATTATGTACTTGGGATATTTAAACCTTTACCCCACGTATCAGCCACATCTGCCCGCATAATATGCAAATTCAGCAGCTGAAAAAATAAGTTTTAAAAAAATTTCAACAAAACCAAATCATGTGACCCTTCTTTGGAATGTGCTCATCGAGCTACGGTTGATCCCTTACCCAACAAAATGTCCTTACACAAACAGCCTGCACTACTCACAAAAATCATAACTGAAAGTTTTTGTTCTGTTTTTGTTTCATTTTGGGGCCAAAAAACAATAAAACATGGCTCATGAGATCTCATCGAATGAATACATAAACTTGTTGCATTGAGGAGTCACAAGCTGTATTCTGGAGACAAAAAATGAAAGTCCTCAGTTATTCACAAAACTTTTTTGCAGGTATTTAGTGTGACCAGCTAGTAGGTTTTATTAGGTTACACAACATCCATCAGCTATCACCTCCCCTCACCCTCTCCAGAAAATTGGGACATGCCAACAGGCTGTGGATGTCAAAAATGTGTGTGTTCAAACACTGATATTAATCATAATTATTAATATAACAATGAGCCTATGCACTCTGTACTGTGGGAAGTCATTCTAGATATGCCGTTTGGTCAGAATAATCCACAAACAAATTTTGACAAAATAAGTCTTGTGTCCACTATTTTGTCTTCACTAGTAGAATTGGACAAATCACATCCCCACATACTCCCACCCCTGCATCCCCCATACTCATTTACGATAAGTCTCTGTATAGTTTATTTACTGTATGTGCATAATACAGTTAAAACAAGAAGTCCTGTCATTAACTATGCGCTTATCTAGGCTTAATTGTGCATAGGAATTGTGCGCAATTGCCATATCGAATGGCATCCAAAGCACAGCAGATTCTCCTGGTTACTCATAGCAAACACAGGCAATGTTTCTGCCAATGGACCTCTGGGTTACCCAGAGGTCCATTGGCTGAATCAGTGCTTGTGCACCGGCCATATGTACAGAATTTGATAGCCTAACTATGGTCATAATGCGTAAATTAATGTGCAGATTGACTTGCTATTTGTGCGCATTTCATGACAGGACTTCTAGTTTTAACCCTAGGTCAGTTCCAATTTACATCTTGATTCAGTTTTATCAAACAACTTTATGTTGTTAGATTTTGGCTCGTCTTAGTAACTTGGGATGTCTTCCTGTTTTCCATGCACTGATCTCTTGAAGTTATCTCCTTCAACACTTTATGTTTATCTGTCCTAATGCATATAGAAATCACAAAGGTGACAGGAACTACCTAAACTGCACAAATTATTCAGTTTAGAGTAAGAGCTGAATGTCTATCACACCCCTCCCTAGGCCAAGGCACCTCATAATGAGTATCGAGCAAAATAATAGCCCAATACATTGTTACTGATGCAGGAAGGCATTAATATAAAGATATAGCTTGAGGAGCTAATGATAGAAAACATTTTCCTTATTGTTGTTTCTAGAGGTCACAGAGTACGATTCAAGTCAAATTTTAATTGATTGGTTTTCTTCAAAAGTCGATTAGGACATTTTATTATCATGCCAGCTCTATTGTGGACAGGTTGTCAGATAAATCCAAGACGGCTGCTATGGCAGCCATTATGTGAGGCCAACAATGACCAACATAGGATCTGATCTTCATCATACAAAGTCATTCTGCTGAGTTTCAAGAAAATTGCATAAGTGCTACCTGAAATTTGTTTTGGATAAATCCAAGATGGACACCTCATGGCCGCAATGGCGGCCATTATGGCAGACAACTATGGCCAAAATATTACTTTCTCATCTACTCATTATGCAAAGTCTCCCCTACAGGATTTCAAGAAAATTGATGCATTACAGCACTGTGCTGAAGAAATCCAAGATGGCTGCTATGGCAGCTATTTTGGGCAGTTGACCATGATCATAATGGGAAGTGAACATCGCAAGAACCTGAACATGAAGTTTGGTGATGATCAGAAAAGAACTGCCGGCTGTAGCCTGTGCTGAACAAATTGTGGACAGTAGTACTGAAATGGTTAACCGGATAACTGGTTTGAAACCGGTTGCCCGATTTGAAAAAAAGTCAAGCGGTTATCCTAAATATTGAAAGTGATTGTCATTCCATGGTTAAAACATAATAAATATGCTGCTTCTCCTTTGGGATAGATTACACCTCGAAGTAACGCTGTATATATTGAGAAATAATTGACCTTGGCTTCAATACTTCGTTGATGATCGGCAATTTCCGTGAGTACGGAGTAACCGCTGAAGCTATTCCGTAGTATGCATACAAACGAACGTTTCAAGTACTCGACAGCGTTCTTTGTATACACACTATGGAATAGTTTCTGAGAATACTGCTTTTCAATTCCTATAGTTTTGATCCCAGATTCGGTGAAATAATGGCTGCGGATAACTGGATAGTAACCGGTTATAGCTCTTAGTTATCGGTTGTGAAAATGAGCCAACCGTTTCAGCCCTAGTGGACAGTTGTACAGACTTACAGAATCATGGACATCCAGCATGCCAAGATAATACCTTAGCTTGACTTTGTCAAGTTAAGCTAATAACCCCACATTGGTTAAATCTCCTGATATATCTAATTATATACATCATGTTGAGAGAATACATTCTAAATTCACTATAGCAATTTATGTTTTTAAAATTTAAATTTAAATTTACCGCTGCCAGCTGATCTTGACTCAAATCAGATCTAGCAGCTTACTCAGCAGCCAGTTTATTTTTCTTTTCATTCAATACTTTCTCTTTCTCTGCCTCCAATTCTTTCTTCAACCCCTGTTCTTCATTCATAGCCTCATCATCAAGTTTCTGTGATAATTTATCTCGATCTTGTTTTTGTTTTTTAATAATATCCACCTTGTTCTTCCCCTGTAAAAAGTAATTACAAACTGTACTTGTACCTTTACTAAAAATCCTATTTATTAACTGGCAGAGGAGGGGCGCGGTGGCTCAGTAGGTAGCAGTGCAGGCTGCAAGCCGAGAGGTCCTCGGTTCGAATCCCACCTGCGGCAACTGCGTTGTGTCCTTGGGCAAGACACTTCACCCCCATTGCACATGTGGGGGCATGGTGACGCTGTGCACTAAGGTGTACTGCATGTTGATGGTGCGCCTGTCTTCAATCAATGCTAACCCTGCTTGTATGGAGTTAGTATGTTGGGGAGCTGACAGTTGCTCGCCGTTGCTCGGTGGTTCTCTCTGGGTACTCTGGCTTCCTCCACCCGTAAAACTGTCCTGGTCATGATTAGCCATTGTGCAGACGTATGTGACCTTAAACCCCAATAAATAAATAAATAAATAAATAAATAAAGAAATAAATAAATAAATAAATAAATAACTGGCAGAGTGCTGGAAGCCCATATTTAGGCTTTATTCTGAAGTGATGGAACCGCAATTTAAAGGTTTCATATTCCGTGGACATGCTTTCATATTATCTTTGAAGTCATATTATCTGTTAAGATTTGCCTTGTTACAATTTATGGGAGAGTACCTACTGGCTCTCCCATAAACTGTAACAAGGCAAAGATGCACAAGGAAATTTTAAGGACCAATAATAATTTAGCATTCTACCACATTTTATTACGCAGAGAAGATCCATATCAATATTAATCCTTTACACACTGATGTCAAAATATTATAAATTCAAAGTAATTTGTATAATTTTCATACTTAACAATGGCCCAGACTTAGCTGGTGCTAACTCCAAAAGGGGTCTGGTCAAAACGTAACCACGCAAAAATGTAACATTTTATTTTGGTCAAAACGTAATATATTTTGGTCAAAACATATTTTTTTGTCAAAACGTAATATATTTTGGTCAAAACGTAACTTCTTCCTGGTCAAAACGTAACTTATTCCTGGTGAAAACGTAACTTCTTCCAGGTGAAAACGTAACTTCTTCCTGGCCAAAACGTAACATTTTTTTCTAATGATCGAAGCGTTACATACCGATGGTCAGAACGTAACATTCTATTGGTCGAAACATAACATTCCGATGGACGAAACGTAACATTCCGTTGGACAAAACGTAACATCCCAACAAGATGAATGGTTAAAATATCCCGACAAGACAAATCTCAACGAGACAAAAACAATTTTCTTCAGTAAGGGCTCTTGACCCTGTGTGACAAAGTACAGTACTTGTTAAAAGCAAATAAAAATAAACACATGAACAAACATCACTCAATGGAATCCAATCCTTGAGTTGATTCCACAATCAAAATAATACGAAAACATTCTGACCTGTGGATCTGAAAAAAAATGTTTTTTTTTAAAAATTCCTCATATTGAACCATAGGGGAGCCCATATATGAACCCAGAGACTTGGCTTGAACAAATGTGAATATCACCTCCATAAGGATGTAGCATATCAAATATCAGAAAATTCTGATTGGTGCATCTGAAGAAGAAGAATTTTAAAGAATATTCCTCTTACTGCACTAATTTAAACATTTGGGCTCCCATAGAGACCCCAAATATGGACCCAGAGATTTGATTTCAACAAACGTGTGAAACAATCTTCCAAAGAAGTTACATGTGTAATTTGAAAGCTTTTGGAGCAGAGGTTTGGCAGTAGAAGAGTCTTAACTGTTTTCCCCATTACCCACAATGTTAAAAAA
The DNA here is from genome assembly GCA_031216915.1 of Pictodentalium vernedei. Lineage (NCBI taxonomy): Eukaryota > Metazoa > Mollusca > Scaphopoda > Dentaliida > Dentaliidae > Pictodentalium > Pictodentalium vernedei. The sequence goes on from CM062293.1 coordinate 528,697,889, forward strand.
TGCTGACTCAGCATTTTTTCAAAGTCCCTAAAGAGTACCCTATAATAAAACTGATAGCAATGTTTTCTGCCAATTCCATTCTGTTGGTCCTAAGGAAGCTTCACACCAAATAAGAATTCTCAGTGCCATGTAGTTTTGGAGATTATTTATTTACTTATTTATTAGTGTTTAAGGTCACATACTTATGCACAATGGCTAATCATGACCGTGACAGTTTTACGGGTGGAGGAAGCCGGAGTACCGGGAGAGAACCACCGAGCAGCTGCCAGCTCCCTGACATCGTAACTCCGCACTCCAGCACAGGCAGGGTTAGATTGGTTGAAGACATGCACACCATCGACGTGCAGTACGCATCAGTACACGCCGTCATCGTGCCCCCATGTGGACAATCAGGGTTAAGTGCTGCCCAAGGACACAATGCAGGAGTCCGAATTGATCACTCAAACGGTCATCTATCCGAGGACTAACCGGGCTCGATTTTGCTTAACTTCAGTGATCTGACGAGAACTGGTTACCAAAGCCACCGCGCCCCCTGTTTTGTAGATAAGGGCATTTGAAATTGTTTCTATTTTTAGCTCCTGTGGTTCTCACAGGGCATTTTGAAAAAATTTTTGGCCATAAATCAAGTACTTATGACCATTAATACTTCACATCAAATTTGGTTCAAATCAGCCTGTTTGGAAAATAGAAATTTTGGGAGGGGCAAAAATTCTTTCCCCTCCCACAATGACGTCAAATATTGCCCCTTGAACATCTCTTGAACAAACTTGAGACTACACCTCAAAAGGAAGCTGTATACCAAATATCAAGTCTCTGCTACAGCTAGTTCATGAGAAGATATATTTAAAAATTGGGGCATTTTGGCCCCACCCCCTCCTCAATATGAGCAGAAACCCAATTTGAGGAAAACGTCAAAATGCCCATATATAACCACTACTCATGTTACATTTCATTAAAATGTGGCCAGTGGTTTGGAAGAAAAAGATCCAAACATGACCTTCATGACGATGGACAAAAAGTGATCAGAGTAGCTCACCCAGACTTTCAGCCCAGGTGAGCTAAAAAAGAAACAAAAACAAAAGGGTATGAGGCATGTTGTGTTTAGTAACTGCAGTGTGTAGCACTTCATACTACTTCAACATCTCATCCAATACTCATACTGCAATCAAGGACAGATAACTCCACACTATTTCATAGTAAGAAGCAAATGATATTCTGTTAATAAGGTGTTACTTTGTTACAATCTATTAAGCTTTACTTTATGAATTGGCCACATCAGCCCGTGTAATTTACAGAGAGGTTGAAAAAATATTATTTTTCAAAATATTTCAACAAAACCATATCATGTGACCCATTATTGAAATGAGCTCATCGAGCTCATTCCAATGAGGGGTCACATGAAATTGTTTAGTATTTAAAATAATAAATTTTGATATCGTTTGCATTGGGTAAAGGGTTAAGAGAGTGCCTATATATGCTCTCAATTAAACTGTAACAGCAAAATTATTAATGTACAAGTTCCAGCTACCAAAATTATTCTAGCATTTTGTCTGTTAAACTGTGTTACAAATGTGCAGATGTCAGGAGTAAAATTATTTCAGCATTATGTCAGTATAAAAACATAAGATATATGCATATTTGACAGGGATTTTTCTAGGTGACGACAGGGGCCGAATATAGGCCCCATTCCCAATGAGATTTAGGCATGATTTTTCCCAATTTGTAACATTAAATTCCCAATTGGTAACCAGTATCAACTTGGTCATAACATTTATGATTTTTACTGCAAAAGTTGGTCTTATTATGCTGATAAAAGAACTGTAAAACCATAATTTCAATTAATAAAACCAACTTCTTCATTTTTAATGTACCTGTAGAGAAGAAATGTGCACTTTTCTCCACTCTACAGCATCAACAGGATTCCCAATTTGGTCCTATTTTTCCCAATTGCACGGGCCCTTGGACCCATTCCCAATACACCTAGAAAAATCCCTGTTTGATGAATTATGTACTTGGGATATTTAAACCTTTACCAAACGAATCAGCCACATCTGCCCGCATAATATGCAAATTCAGCAGCTGAAAAAATAAGGTTTAAAAAAATTTCAACAAAACCAAATCATGTGACCCTTCTCTGGAATGTGCTCATCGAGCTACGGTTGGTCCCTTACCCAACAAAATGTCCTTACACAAACAGCCTGCACTACTCACAAAAATCATAACTGAAAGTTTTTGTTCTGTTTTTGTTTCATTTTGGGGCCAAAAAACAATAAAACATGGCTCATGAGATCTCATCGAATGAATACATAAACTTGTTGCATTGAGGAGTCACAAGCTGTATTCTGGAGACAAAAAATGAAGTCCTCAGTTATTCACAAAACTTTTTTGCAGGTATTTAGTGTGACCAGCTAGTAGGTTTTATTAGGTTACACAACATCCATCAGCTATCGCCTCCCCTCACCCTCTCCAGAAAATTGGAACATGCCAACAGGCTGTGGATGTCAAAAATGTGTGTGTTCAAACACTGATATTAATCATAATTATTAATATAACAATGAGCCTATGCACTCTGTACTGTGGGAAGTCATTCTAGATATGCCGTTTGGTCAGAATAATCCACAAACAAATTTTGACAAAATAAGTCTTGTGTCCACTATTTTGTCTTCACTAGTAGAATTGGACAAATCACATCCCCACATACTCCCACCCCTGCATCCCCCATACTCATTTACGATAAGTCTCTGTATAGTTTATTTACTGTATGTGCATAATACAGTTAAAACAAGAAGTCCTGTCATTAACTATGCGCTTATCTAGGCTTAATTGTGCATAGGAATTGTGCGCAATTGCCATATCGAATGGCATCCAAAGCACAGCAGATTCTCCTGGTTACTCATAGCAAACACAGGCAATGTTTCTGCCAATGGACCTCCGGGTTACCCAGAGGTCCATTGGCTGAATCAGTGCTTGTGCACCGGCCATATGTACAGAATTTGATAGCCTAACTATGGTCATAATGCGTAAATTAATGTGCAGATTGACTTGCTATTTGTGCGCATTTCATGACAGGACTTCTAGTTTTAACCCTAGGTCAGTTCCAATTTACATCTTGATTCAGTTTTATCAAACAACTTTATGTTGTTAGATTTTGGTTCGTCTTAGTAACTGAATAAAAAATTGGAATGTCTTCCTGTTTTCCATGCACTGATCTCTTGAAGTTATCTCCTTCAACACTTTATGTTTATCTGTCCTAATGCATATAGAAATCACAAAGGTGACAGGAACTACCTAAACTGCACAAATTATTCAGTTTAGAGTAAGAGCTGAATGTCTATCACACCCCTCCCTAGGCCAAGGCACCTCATAATGAGTATCGGGCAAAATAATAGCCCAATACATTGTTACTGATGCAGGAAGGCATTAATATAAAGATATAGCTTGAGGAGCTAATGATAGAAAACATTTTCCTTATTGTTGTTTCTAGAGGTCACAGAGTACGATTCAAGTCAAATTTTAATTGATTGGTTTTCTTCAAAAGTCGATTAGGACATTTTATTATCATGCCAGCTCTATTGTGGACAGGTTGTCAGATAAATCCAAGACGGCTGCTATGGCAGCCATTATGTGAGGCCAACAATGACCAACATAGGATCTGATCTTCATCATACAAAGTCATTCTGCTGAGTTTCAAGAAAATTGCATAAGTGCTACCTGAAATTTGTTTTGGATAAATCCAAGATGGACACCTCATGGCCACTATGGCGGCCATTATGGCAGACAACTATGGCCAAAATATTACTTTCTCATCTACTCATTATGCAAAGTCTCCCCTACAGGATTTCAAGAAAATTGATGCATTACAGCACTGTGCTGAAGAAATCCAAGATGGCTGCTATGGCAGCTATTTTGGGCAGTTGACCATGATCATAATGGGAGGTGAACATCGCATGAACCTGAACATGAAGTTTGGTGATGATCAGAAAAGAACTGCCGGCTGTAGCCTGTGCTGAACAAATTGTGGACAGTAGTACTGAAATGGTTAACCGGATAACTGGTTTGAAACCGGTTGCCCGATTTGAAAAAAAGTCAAGCGGTTATCCGAAATATTGAAAGTGATTGTCATTCCATGGTTAAAACATAATAAATATGCTGCTTCTCCTTTGGGATAGATTACACCTCGAAGTAACGCTGTATATATTGAGAAATAATTGACCTTGGCTTCAATACTTCGTTGATGATCGGCAATTTCCGTGAGTACGGAGTAACCGCCGAAGCTATTCCGTAGTATGCATACAAACGAACGTTTCAAGTACTCGACAACGTTCTTTGTATACACACTATGGAATAGTTTCTGAGAATACTGCTTTTCAATTCCTATAGTTTTGATCCCAGATTCGGTGAAATAATGGCTGCGGATAACTGGATAGTAACCGGTTATAGCTCTTAGTTATCGGTTGTGAAAATGAGCCAACCGTTTCAGCCCTAGTGGACAGTTGTACAGACTTACAGAATCATGGACATCCAGCATACCAAGATAATACCTTAGCTTGACTTTGTCAAGTTAAGCTAAAAACCCCACATTGGTTAAATCTCCTGATATATCTAATTACTTACATCATGTTGAGAGAATACATTCTAAATTCACTATAGCAATTTATGTTTTTAAAATTTAAACTTAAATTTACCGCTGCCAGCTGATCTTGACTCAAATCAGATCTAGCAGCTTACTCAGCAGCCAGTTTATTTTTCTTTTCATTCAATACTTTCTCTTTCTCTGCCTCCAATTCTTTCTTCAACCCCTGTTCTTCATTCATAGCCTCATCATCAAGTTTCTGTGATAATTTATCTCGTTTTTGTTTTTTAATAATATCCACCTTGTTCCTCCCCTGTAAAAAGTAATTACAAACTGAACTTGTACCTTTACTAAAAATCCTATTTATTAACTGGCAGAGGAGGGGCGCGGTGGCTCAGTAGGTAGCAGTGCAGGCTGCAAGCCGAGAGGTCCTCGGTTCGAATCCCACCTGCGGCAACTGCGTTGTGTCCTTGGGCAAGACACTTCACCCCCATTGCACATGTGGGGGCATGGTGACGCTGTGCACTAAGGTGTACTGCATGTTGATGGTGCGCCTGTCTTCAATCAATGCTAACCCTGCTTGTGTGGAGTTAGTATGTTGGGGAGCTGACAGTTGCTCGGTGGTTCTCGCCGGGTACTCTGGCTTCCTCCACCCGTAAAACTGTCCTGGTCATGATTAGCCATTGTGCAGACGTATGTGACCTTAAACCCCAATAAATAAATAAATAAATAAATAAATAAATAAATAAATAAATAAATAAATAAATAACTGGCAGAGTGCTGGAAGCCCATATTTAGGCTTTATTCTGAAGTGATGGAACCGCAATTTAAAGGTTTCATATTCCGTGGACATGCTTTCATATTATCTTTGAAGTCATATTATCTGTTAAGATTTGCCTTGTTACAATTTATGGGAGAGTACCTACTGGCTCTCCCATAAACTGTAACAAGGCAAAGATGCACAAGGAAATTTTAAGGACCAATAATAATTTAGCATTCTTCCACATTTCATTATGCAGAGAAGATCCATATCAGCAATATTAACCGTTTGCACGCTGATGTCAAAATATTATAAATTCAAAGTAATTTGTATATTTTTCATACTTAACAATGGCCCAGACTTAGCTGGTGCTAACTCCAAAAGGGGTCTGGTCAAAATGTAACCACGCAAAAATGTAACATTTTATTTTGGTCAAAACGTAATATATTTTGGTCAAAACATATTTTTTTGTCAAAACGTAATATATTTTGGTCAAAACATAACTTCTTCCTGGTCAAAACGTAACTTATTCCTGATGAAAACGTAACTTCTTCCTGGTCAAAACGTAACTTCTTCCTGGCCAAAACGTAACATTTTTTTCTAATGATCGAAACGTTACATACCGATGGTCAGAACGTAACATTCTATTGGTCGAAACATAACACTCCGATGGACGAAACGTAACATTCCGTTGGACAAAATGTAACATCCCAACAAGATGAATGGTTAAAATATCCCGACAAGACAAATCTCAATGAGACAAAAACAATTTTCTTCAGTAAGGGCTCTTGACCCTGTGTGACAAAGTACAGTACTTGTTAAAAGCAAATAAAAATAAACACATGAACAAACATCACTCAATGGAATCCAATCCTTGAGTTGATTCCACAATCAAAATAATACGAAAACTGGTCCTGTATTGAGCATATCTCTTATAATTGTTATAGGGTGATTCACTGCCGGAAAATATTAATAGAAATTATATTTTAATAGCATTTATTTTTGTTTTCCACCATTCATGTGAAGCCCCGATTAAGGATGAGTGGAGTTTTTATTGTTATTCACACCTAATAACAATAGGCAAATCCACTTGTTTTATTTCAGTGAAGGGTTTTCCAACAATCTCTGTCTATCTGTCTGGTTGAAAATGTGACAAGAAAAGTGATTTTCTATGAGAGGCATTGAACATAAAATAATAAGGGTTAGGATCAAAATATTACAGCCATCTTTGGAGTAAATTTTATATATATGATGTAGCGTATACTTTCCGAGTTTATTTGGTGGTGTTTCTAAGATTAGTAGTTTACTTGCGGTCTCTTTGTCCTAGCTTGCCAGAATTGAGACCACAAATTGGAAATCGCGATGTAGATGGAACATGGAATTTTAGAGGTTAAAATTAAAATATCGGGACCAAACTTTGGATATGTATTGGGTATACCCCACATAACCCGACAACGTTCATTTGGAGTCTCTAGCCTCTATATGCGGTCTCACCCAATTATATGAGTCACAATGGTGCAGAAGAATGGACTTACTACGAAAGATCATATATCACCAGTTAACCCTCCCAGATCTCCAAGAGATCAAAACCACTGACCAACAGGCAGTAACTTATGAATTCCATCGCACAATTGAACCATTCTAAAAAACTAAAATGTCGGAAATAGCATAATAATTTCATGGCAGGTATTGTCCGCTCATGCGACTTTTCTGATACTGATTCCTCCTTAACTGGTAGAGTGCTGGAAGCCCATATTTGGGCTTTAATCTGACATGCAGGTACCATAACATGAAGGCTCATATTCAGTGGATATGCTTTGTATTATCTTTGAGGTTTATTTAGTTTTTAAGGGTTTCCCTTGTTACAATTTATGGGAGAGTGCTCATAAGCACTCTCCCATAAATTAGAACAAGGCAAAGACATGTGTACAAGATTTGATGGTCAAAAATAATTTAACACTATCAGATAAAGCTACTTGAATTCCATGTAAGAATTCCAGAGACAATTTGTGTCACAATTCCAGAGACAATTTATGTCACAATTCCAGAGACAATTTATGTTACAATTCCAGAGACAATTTATGTTACAATTCCAGAGACAATTTATAGTTTGTGTAAATAAAAAAATAAAAAACTGTGTTAGTCAGTCATTTATTATCATGAGGGGGGGGGGGGGGGGGGGGGGGGGGGGAGGGTTGTCGTACATGTGGAGGGATTTTGTGAAGGGTTTTTCTGTCGGATGGGATTATGTCGGGGGGGGGGGGGGATTTGGCATGGACGGAGGGGGGGGGGGGGGCAGGGGGGAACATCATGTAAATAATTTGCATGACAACTCCATGGCAGGGGACATTTGTTCCTGTAACTTCACTGATACTGATCTCAATGTTTGGCTACACAATTCCATACCATCCTCCCCCTGCCTGGGGGACAGGTTCAACACGGTCATCGCCACTAAAGCAGACTCAGAAGTGGAGCTTGTCCAGTGGCGATTCCACGAGATCCCAGCTAAATTGGTCGTAAGGGCTTAGTTCATCCCATACCGTTTGCTTGCAGAGAGACCCAAGGTTGCCGCTCAGAAAATAGAGAGCATAGTGGAAAGTATTAATGGATATAAATCAACAGTTCATCTGTATAAATACTATGAGTTTTTGTGGGCGTGGGGGAGAGGGAGTTCTCGTAGTGGATCCGCATGGAAGTAGTGGCTCGAGTAAACATAAAGAGTTAAGACTTTTCGCCAAGTCAATAATTTATTTGTTGCAACATTATCCTGGTTGGATGAGATGTGCTGAAAAACAGGATTTAAATATTGCGCCAAGAGAAATTTTACGCTTTATCCAGGTAAAGATTACGCTTTGACCGAGAAAAAGTTACGTTACGACAATAGAAAAGTTACGTTCTGACTAAGAAAATGCTATGTTTTGACCAGATTAATGCTACGTTTTGACTAAAAAAAAGTTACTTTTCGACCCCAAAAAGGTTACGTTTTAACCAAAGTAAAATGTTACGTTTTGATTAAAAAGTTATGTTTCGACCAAAAAATATTACGTTTTGACCACAGTGAAATGTTACGTTTTGGCATGGTTATATTTTGACTATTATTCCTCCATAATATCGAGGGCCAAACACAAATTTTGCCCCCCCCCCCCCAATCCCCAACATTTGCAGGTAAAACCGAAAATTAGAAGTCCAATCTGGCCCTCCATACATTTACTCTCTGTGCAAGCGAGGATGCCAGGAAGTGACTGGAATTGGCGCCAACATCATTCTTTGTAAAAGAGAGTATTACATAATAATTCAGTGGGAAGGTATGAGTGCCCACTCATGGGAGGGCCATCCCCGTCTGGGCCATTGGTAAGTATGAAAAATATACAAATTACTTTGAATTTATAATATTTTTCCACTATAACCCAATGGCGCAGACTTAGCTGAATCGTAAAAAGGTGGAGGGCCTAGGACTTCCGAAATAGTTCCAATCCTGCAATCCATGATGAAAGGAAATTAGAATAATTAGGAATTACATGTATGTCTCTCTATACAGTAATAGAGGAGATATATCCTAAATAAGGAGCCCAATTTAAGTAATTCCTTATTCTAAGCATGAAGACTATGCTAAATAGAATGTAACTAGTTCCTAATTTTTAAGGCTAGTCCGGACTAAGCCCCAAAAATTAGGATGGCGTATCTGAGAATGAGAGAAAATCCCCCACAAACATAAACCATACAGTAACACTTCAGCTGTATACAGGATATAATTACGGATAAAACAGCTTCCTTCATAGTTACATACTCATTAAGTCAGAGAAGAGGTAAAAATCACCCTACCCACCCCTTTCTTTTGAAGGAATCTTCAAAGACAGAGGGGTGAGCTCTGGAATCAATAAGAGTGGTACCAAAGAACAATATAAATAATCGTCGAACAGGCATTCAGGTATTAATTCGTGATTAATAAATGGTGCTTAATGCCACTTCAGAACTTAAGGCTATAGTCACAAGCCTGGTAATTAATATTGCCCACTATATAACATACACCACAGACGGCGTATACAGATACGTCGAAAACCGGTGATATAACATACACATGTCCAATTGAGACACAATGAACAATCCCTGAAGAGAAAACACACTTGCTAGGTAATCCACAGGTGACTTCTGTGCAATAAATTCCAGTAACAACACTCTCCGTGTACTATCCGATATCTATGATCGTAAACAAGTGAGAATATGCGAAATGAGTACTGACATAATAGAAACCTGGATCTAGAAATGGAAGTAGGTATGATTAACAGGCTCCGACACGGACAGCCCCCGGAATAGATTATGATTTCAAGGTCCACAAAATACAATAAAGAGTTAGCCTAATAATATAATGCGCGAGAGCATTTATATTTAGCATGTAATCATCTGAATACCAGTTAACTGGTTATGCAGCCTTCTAGGTACTCAAAGAGTAGCAATTTAATTATGATGATTTTTTAACAAATCAACAAATAATCACAGGAAACTAATCCAACTAAAAAGTGGATGTGCCCACGAGGTCGCCATAGAACACGACCCAAATGCATAGTATGTAAGTATTAAATTATACGAGGCTTGCGGGAAGAAAACTACGTCCGGTAATTGCCTCTAAACACATAGGCAGTGTGTGAGTGTGGAGGGGGGGGGGGGATTCGAAGTCATTTCGAAATCTCTTCACCAGCTTTATTTAATCGTTCTTGTGTCAGTCATCAAATAATATAGGAACCGCGATGGTTCCCTCACATCTAACCGACCCCATTATGCCACTGTGGGCGGAGCCGACTCCATTATGCCACTGTGGGCAGAGACGGACGTGAAGAACAATACTTCCCCTGAAAGAAGGCTCTCTCTTGGTGGAAGCTTTTGGGGAACTGATCCAAGGTTTCTGTGACGACAAAGGTGCTACTAGTAGGATTCACAACGAGACTGTTTATCTTAAACGTAATCCACTGAATCAAATGAATTGGAGGATACGCATATCCTATCATTCATCCCCATGAATTCTGCAGAGCGTCTACTACATGCACTCAATGGTCTGAGCATGGCGATACAAATGACAGTAACTAATTGTTCCGGTGCATCGCAAACAGAACTATCATGGGGCGATCCCACTGGTAGCAAAACTGTCCAAATACTCGCTTGTTGAGTGTCCAATGCAAATGCAACAGGCGACCTTCCCGAGGAACGAGTCTGCTAGTACGTTCAGACGACCCGGTACATGACAGATAGAGAGATGAACATGATGATACATGACGAAATAGAAAAATATTCTCCGTTAGTTGTCATAACAGAAATGAATGGGTGCCGCCCTGGTTCCTGATGTGCACTACCACTATCGAGTTGTCCAACAATATCTGAACATGCGTGTCTGCAAATAATGTGAATCCAATGATGTAGCGCTAACAATATTGACATCATTCATTGATGTTTATGTGTTTCTCCAGGAACCGAGGGTCCCAAGACCCCTGTATTTCGAGTCTGTCGGACTCAGGGTCGTGCCATAAACTATTGACTCACATCCGACATAATCGTGAAAGCCGGATCTGCAGTTGCAGCAGAACTCCCCGAGTTAACCACTGAATATCTGCCCCAATATGGACCTTTTGTTTACTAGAGCCGTTAAAACAATACTGGTCTTGAGTGAATGCGTCTTCACACTCCAGTTCTGGGTAAAGAATAACTTGAGGGGACGTGTGCATAAGCGACCCACCGGAATAAGATCCGTAGACTCTTTGCACAACCCCATCAGTCGCATAAAATTGATCGCTGTTAATGCGTTTGAGACTAGACTAAAGCGAGCATAAGAATTGACTAATTTCGCTCTGGGTAACGGCAGATGAACCAGATTGTTGTGAGACATTACAAAGTTCATTATTCGAGTGAAAGCCCAGGGTGCTAGATTCAGACCGAAGCACAACACTCAGAATTGAAAAACTATCCCTTTGATGACGAACTGTAGGTACTTTCTGAATGCCGGATATACCAGGACATAAAAGAACGCACCCTTAGATCTATGCTTGCCGCAAAGTCGATCACTTCGTTTGCTTTTACCAACTAAATGATTACCATAAATAAACTTTTAGAGCTATGATAAACTTGTTATCTAGCTCCAGTCTATTATCGGTCAGAACGAGCTCTCAGGCTTCGGTATGAGTGACAGGTGACTGTAGAATCTTAGAGAATCTTGATTCTCAACGACCTCTATTACTTTCATTGTCAAGAGAACCTTTACCTCTGTTTGGAGAGACTCTTATGCAAGGATTTGATGGAAGCATTGTCCATCACGGACATTAAGTTAGTGGTGGTTTCTCTCGGAAAGATAGCAGTAGACCCTCCGAGACCACACTTCTCGTCTACTGGTTTTCCGTAATAGTTATCCAGTTTGATGCGAATCTTGATAAAAATCTGCCAACTGCTAAGCAATAGAGGTCCTAATCATCACTTGTAGCACCTGTGAGGCCGACGGAAGGAGAAACTACATCTCCTTCGTGAAGAGCCTCGAGCCAACGGCTTAGGGGCATCTGACCGGTAGTCTCGATCTGACCTAAGCCCCCTATCCGAGTTGCTGTATGACGATCCCTAAAGTAATTATAGGAGGGTTACCTACACCCTCAAGAGGAGTCCTTTTTAGACAATTTTCTGTCTAGGACCTTCTTCCTTTACTCTTTTCTGCTATTGCGGGTCGATTAAACGTCGACTTAAGGAGCAGAGTATTGATGCTTTCTTTGTAGCTTGGTCATAAACCAATGAAAGCTTATCATCAAATAGTGTCCGGATAGCGGAGTGACCCGTATAGAGTTTTTCACCTTGTCATCTATTAAAGATGACGATGCAAGGGCTCCGTCACGTCTGATTAACTCCAAATTAGCAACTATTAACAGCGAGTTATACGTGATAAATATAATAGCCGTGGAAAGGACTCTAAAAGAGGTACGAACATCCTCAAATTCCTTTCCGTAGAGACACTGCGTCACAGTTCTTAAAGGTGATCTGCATAAAACAGGGAGTCTAAATTCGCTCTGAATGAAGAAATTGCCGTCTCAATTGTGTCCGAGCGAATAGTGAATGATAAAGGCAAGGCCATAACTAGGTCCTTAGCCTGTTCATTCAAATGCAGAGGAACTCTCTATACATCTTCTCCGACCGTTATAAATGAACGTAGTTCAACAATCGGTAAAATTACGGAAGATGATGACAAAAAACCGCCTTACTTCTTCTGACTGGAAAGTTGAAAATAGCGTTGTCTAAATGGCCTAAGGCCTGCGACACCTGTTTAGACTTAACCGGAAAAGACATGACGTCCTCTTTTTCCAGATGAAGTCAGCGTACAACAACGCTAGCGGTTTCTTGAAAGTAGTCACAGCATTCTGATTCGCTGGAACAAATTCAGGGTAGTGTTGATAAATTAAATCCATGGCAACCATGTGTTGTTCCGAAAGGGAAGGGTAATCCCCCTCCGTATCCCTTTCATCATTCATCTGAATCAGTTGAAAATCACGGTCAGAGGCATCTGAACTTGCAGATGACTGGACCAACCCAGCACCATCCAACAGCTCAAGATCTGAGACAGCCATCGGCTGCTTCTGCACTTGCTGGGATGCTGCGATGAGCTGCGTAATCTGCGACAGCAAGTCCGTTACGGAGGCCTGAGGAGCAGCAGTCTTATGTTGCTTGGCCGCCGGCTGCTCCTGGGACAGTGTGTCCGAGATACCTCTTTTCTGCGGACGTCCCGACGAATGAGGCCTCGTCTCCTTGGCTACTGTATGGAGTGACTTCTTTTGACGAAGAGTGGACCTTCTCGGCGATGCAGAAGTCACGTAGCCTAGGTGCGGTCATGTGTGCTTGGTAGACGCTGAAGAAGACTTAACTAAAGCCGACCCCAGCTGTGAACTGAACGGAGCGTCCCGGACGGGAGGCGTTGACGTATGCTCCAACTGATGCAAGTTCCGAACCACAACATCCGGCTCCAGATGTTATGAAAGAGAGGGGGCCCTCTCGATCCTTCATTTATTTATTTATTTATTGTTGTTTATGGTCACATACTTCTGCACAATGGCTAATCATGACCACAACATGGAGATAAAGTCAAGGTCAGTCAATCGTTTATACCCCATGTTGCCTATTTTAGAGGACTCGCACCCCAAGCATTAGTGACTGGGTCCTACTTTACCAGTGAAACAGAGCTTGTTTACCACAGTAAACAAACACTGCTTCACTTCCCGGGGTTCCCACGGGGGTCTCGATCCTTCAGACCTTGCCGAGCTTCCCGCTGAACTTGTCGGCTTCTTCCTCTCCGTCCTCGCAGGGTGAGCCTGTTTTTATTTTATAGTGCTCGCTCTACCCTTTCTACTCTCCTCGACCACAACGGACACACCTGGCATCACAGTACCCACGGACGGCGAAACAGCTTCGCCGTTCAAGCTAGCTGGCGACAGGGAGCTGAAACCATGCTGTGGTTTATTGCCCTGTCTAATATTCATGAGCACTTTAGCCGCTAGCTCTGATTGACTATCTAAATGCGACGATGGAAGCACAATCTCTGATGGCGTCACGTAAACATCACCAAGTTCTAGTTCCTCTGTAAATAGAAACTAAAAAAATAAAGCGACTTTTTGGCGAGAGGACCGGCAGCGGCCTCTCGCCTCTAACAACTTACCGTTACACACGTTTCCAACGTTTGTCATCGCATGTGATACACGTTGAGCAAGAATCAGTGGGAGTACATTGACTTCAAGCAAGGCAACCAACATGTAAATCAGAGGAAAGGCCTCCTCATCCTGCCTTGAGCAATATGCTTTCATAATGAAGCAAAATAAAGTCGATCGTTCTCCCCCCAACTCCACATTAAATACTATAAAAAGATACATAACATATATCATTCAAAATATAAATCAAAAAATAATTTACACAAACAAAATTTTTCAATTTTGACAAGAGCCCAAGTTCCCAAAGAAGAAAAAACGATACATCGGATGTATGATGCATGATCAAAAGGCCTAAAGACCACCAGGGTGAGGACGTAACCATGGGGATATACAGAATAAACATTCTGTGTAACACGTTAAACTCCCAAGAAATTTTGTAAAAATTTCAATAAAAGAAGTGAAAAAGCTTGGGAGTTTAACTGGGGGCCTTCAAGGAAGGATAGGGAAGGAACACTTAACAAACAGTGGAAAAATCATTAGCAATAATGATGACGTCAGGCCCATGTCCCGAAATTGGAGAACATGAAATCATTTTTATAAATGTTATAAAGTTACAGCCCTGAACATTTCAAACCACCGTTTCTTCCTTCTTTCATCCAGTTGTGTCCTTGGATCCACCAATTAACCATTGATTTGTTTCTGGTATCATTATAAACTTTAAAGCACATAAGTCAGTTTGTTGTTATCTGACTGAGGACCAAACAAAGAATGATGTTGGTGCCAATTCCCGTCACTTCCTGGCATCTATGCATGTGCGGAGAGTAAATGTATGGAGGGCCAGATAGGACTTCTAATTTTCGGTTTTACATGCAAATTTTGGGGATTGAAGGGGGGAAATTTGTGGTTGCCCCTCGATATTTTGGAGTTAGCACCAACTAAGTCTGGGCCATTAAGTTATAGTGTAAAAATATAAAAATTTCAGTCCTTAAATTTATTTATTTATTAGGGTTTATCGATATTTTAACAGCCAAGGTCATATCGTGTCGGTGACAGTTTTACGGGTGGAGGAAGCCGGAGTACCCGGAGAGAACAACCGACCAACGATGAGCATCTACCAGCTCCCCAACATCACAACTCTGCACTTCAGCACAAGCAGGGTTATACTGGTTGAAAACATGAGCACCATCAACGTGCAGTACACCTTAGTACACGAGGTCATCGTGCCCCCCCATGTGGACAATAGGGGTGAAGTGGCTTGCCCAAGGATACAATGTAGGAGGCTGAATCAATCGCTCAGATGGTCACCCATCCAAGGACTAACTGGGCTCAACATTGCTTAACTTTGGTGATCTGACAAGAACCAGTTACCGCAATGCCACCGCACCCCCTTAGTCCTTAAATTATTTCGATAAAGCAACTAGAAATTTCAATAAATGCATGCCACAACTGCCACATTGTTTATTGAGCTCTGTCAAACAAGATTAACCCTTTACCCAACGTAACGGCCAAAACCGGCCAGCGCTATTCTCAAAAATCGCCAATTAATTTTCAAAATATTTTCATTTTTTGTCTCAAAAACATAGGTTATGACCCCTCGTTGGAACGAGCTCGTCGAGCTCGTTCCAACGAGGGGTCATAACCTATGTTTTTGAGACAAAAAATGAAAAAAATTAGTTATTCAAGAATTTTTTTTGCAAGTGTCGTCTGCTTTTCATGTTAGGTAAAGGGTTAAATTGGTTAAATTACCAGTTGCACTATGTGAAAAATTTGCTGTTTGAAATTTCTACATATTGACGTTAACTGACCAGAGGGTTAAGCTAGCTGTAATGCTTTCTCAAATGAATCTTCTTTGATCACCAAATATCTCATTTTTCAAAGGATCTCAATCAAGGAAGCATTCACTGTTCAATGACTTTGAAGATCCTTGGCAAGTGATTTCTAGGACCTTCAAATAATTCAAGGAGCCACTGTCACTCTAACTTTTAACCCGCCGAGTGTTTTATTATTTATTGGGGTTTAATGATGCTTTTGTCAGCCAGGGTCATCTTGGGTTGGAACTCAGTGTTTTAAAAATATCTTCTATAAAATCTGGTCATGGCTGCTTTAAAAGCAGCCATGACTAGATTTGATGAAAAATTCATGACAATCTAACTCAAGAAATCAATGGACAAAAAGTTGATACAATGCACAGGGAATAATTCGGTTAAAAGTGTCCAAATAATACTTGTTGTTGTGATAAGAGATTTTCTGTTCTGGACAGGACTATCTGCTAGAAACATGTAAAGAGTTAATGACAAATGCTTAATGCAATAGAAAAATAACAAAACTGTAGTTTTCATTGATGAACATATTAGTCAGTCTTTGGGCTCCATATGTCTGTTGTGGCAAGTTATTTTTTTAATTATTGGTATGTATTTATTAATACTTGCAGAACCATTTTTACATTATTTTTACATTATAATGATAAATTTTCTTTGGTTTGGCATCTGAAAGGTGTTATGTACCACTGTCAAAAAGGTTCTCCTGAGATCTATCCAACAGTGTATGATTATTTATTAATTTATTTATTGGTGTTTAAGGTCACATACTTATGCACAATGGCTAATCAAGACTGTGACAGTTTTACGGGTGGAGGAAGCCAGAGTCCCCGGAGAGAAGCACCGAGCAACGACAAGCAGATCCCCAACATCATAACTCCATACTGCAGCACAGACAGGGTTAGATTGGTTGAAGACATACACAACATCGACATGTCATACGCCTTGGTACACGGCGTTATCGTGCCCCCATGTGGACAAGCGGGGTTAAGTGCCTTGCCCAAGGACACAACTTGGGAGTCCAAATCGATTTCTCAGATGGTCACCCATCCAAGGAATGACTGGGCTCGATGTTGCTTAACATCAGTGGCCTGACGAGAACGGTTACCGCAATGCCACCGTGCCACCGTGAAGAGGGTTAAAAAACATGTAAAAGGAGTGGACAGCAAAAAAGGTTAAGATAATCTTTTTCAGATCATCTCAATTTCTAACTTCTGTTATAGTAGTAACCCTTTATCTAAAACACCAGAAGAAACTTTTCATTTTTAACCTAAATTAGCTATGATGGAAGATAAAAAATGAAACAAGCCAAGACCAATACCGGGTCTGGACCTGCGTCGCTGCATGCAATTGATTACAGAGATGAACAGACTTCAAAGTATCGGCAAATAGGAAGTGGCTGCACGGCAGATCTGAAAATTAGATACACGATACAAACTCATCATCATGAAGCAGCAGACCAAATATTAAATCATT
Source organism: Pictodentalium vernedei (assembly GCA_031216915.1). Classification (NCBI taxonomy): domain Eukaryota; kingdom Metazoa; phylum Mollusca; class Scaphopoda; order Dentaliida; family Dentaliidae; genus Pictodentalium; species Pictodentalium vernedei. Next base: position 528,715,175 of record CM062293.1, read on the forward strand.
CCCTTTCATAGAAGCCAAGAAAACTTTGGCGGAAGATTTGTTTCGGACGGACTGACGGACGGAGTCGAGCGGCAGATCTGAAAATTAGATACACGATACAACTCATCATTATGAAGCATCAGACCAAATATAAAAGCATTCCCTTTTACAGAAGTGATGGATGGAGTCGAGCGGTTACTAGATCTACTCTGCCGCTGGCGATGCAGGTAATAATAATAAGAAATTCCAAGTACATAAAAGGCAATAACTCTTGACAAACATATACTGAATAACACCAGCATTGAACATCAAATATAATGTCATCCCATGACATATTTCAACAGTTATGGGGTTTAAAAACTTGTTGTTCACAGAAATTCCAAGTCCATAAAAAGGCAATAACTGTTGACAAAAATACCCTGAATAATATTTGCACTGAACATGGGTCTAGACATCAAAAGGATACACTCACATACCAAATATGATGTCATTCTATCAAGTATTTCAAAAGTTATGGAGTTTAAAAACTTGTTCAGAGACTGACAGACCAATATTGCCACATATAAAGCTGCTTGTCACAGTTAAAAATATAGCTTATGACTCTTCATTTGAACAAGGTCATTCAATGAGGGTTTAACTTTATAAGGTATGTTTTTGAGGCTGAGACAAAAATCAAAATGATAATAAAATTGAATGACAATTGTTGTGACTAGTGCTGGTCAGTTTTTGATGTTACATTAGGAAAAAGGTTAACTACAGTTAAAACTAGAAGTCCTGTCATGAATAGTGCGCTTATCTAGGCTTAATTGCACGTTGGAATTGCGCGCAATTGCCAGATCGAATGCCATCCAAAGCACGGCAGGTTCTCTTGGTTACTCATAGCAAACACATGCAATGTTTCTGCCAATGGACCTCCGGCTGAAACATTGCTTGTGCACAGGCCATATGTACAGAATTCGATAGCTTTACTTGGGTCATAACGCGAACATTAACGCGCATATCAACGTGCTATTTGACAGAATTTGATAGCTTTACTTGGGTCATAACGCGAACATTAACGCGCATATCAACGTGCTATTTATGCGCATTTCATGACAGGACTTCTAATTTTAACTGTATGTCAAGAGGTTAACCCTTTACTTAACGAATTGGATGCATCTGACCACACGTGATTCAGCAGTTACAAAAACAAGAGGCCCCAAGTGGCCTTAATCACTCACCTGACAAAGTGGTTCAAAGAACTATTTTGAATCACATTCAGTTAGTCATGGTTCATCAACACTACAGAGGAATGAAGTCATTGAAATTATAACTCTCGTGTCCAAATCAAAGGATTATTATTCTAGGTCTTTCTGACTGCTTTCATTTCTATCAGCTGTAGACTAGCACTGCCAAATTTGGCCTTAATCGCTCACCTGACAAATGGTTCATCAATCAGGGACACAATTCAAACTAACTTGAATCTGCTCCACCATCCCCCACCCCCTCCAAGATATTGTATTCCAAATATCCAAAGATTCTAAACTGATGGTTCTAGAGAAGAAGATTTTTAAAGAAATTCCTTCATATTGCATTTTTTTCCTCCACTTAATTGACCCCCGGGGGTGGGGAGTGGGGTTAGTGGTCATAGGGGTATTATTTGGGGGAGGGGGAGGGGTGTATAAAATCACTCTCAATCTTTCCAAATATATTTTGCATCTAAACATTTTGTTACATCTAACTGCCCCTCCCTCCGACAAGGAAGGAAGGGGAGGACATAGGGTAAAAACATTTTGGCATAAAACCACTCTAATTCATCTAGGAACTCAATTTTGAAAACAATCACAAATTTTTTTTTTAGAATTTTGGTCCAAAATTTCCAAGTCCGAACCGGACCCAAAATTTTCGACCCTGGCATCCGATTTGAACAAACTTGAATCTGACCCCCCTAGAGATGATGTATACCAAATGTTAAATGATTCTGACTTGTGGATCTGAAGAAGAAGATTTTTAAAGAAATTTTCTCATATTGTAGTAAGTTAAAATTCAGGCTCCCATAGGGAGCCCAAATATTAACTGAGGAACTCGATTTGAACAAACTTGAATCTGCCCCCGCCTCCTCCCCACCCCAGATATGTTATATACCAAATATGAGAGGATTCTGACTTGTGGATCTGAAGAAAATTTTTAAAGAAATTTCCTCATATTGCATTAAGCTAAAATTAACCTAGCGACTCGATTTGAACAAACTTGAATCTGAACCCCCCCCCCCCCTCCCCAACCCCATCCCCCCACCCTGAGATGTTGTGTACCAAATATGAAAAGATTCTGACTGGTGGTTCTGAAGAAGATTTTTTTGGTATTTTATAGGTGCTGTCAGAGTTATGCCCCTTGCGGTGTCCCCTGTGGTCGTGGCAACTTTCTTTTAACAAACTTGAACTGACATATGATAAGGAAGATGCACACCAGATTTGGTTCAATTTGGTCCAGGGGTTTGTGAGGAGAAGTTGATAATGTAAAGTTTATGCTGGACAGACGAAGAGACGGACAACGGCGGACAGAAAGTAATTAGTAAAGCTCCCCTTGAGCTTCGCTCAGGTGATCTAAAAATTATTTTGAAAAACATTCCAAAAAAACCATGTCAAGTGACCCCGACTGGGATCACTGAGCCTGTTCCAATGAGGGTTCCATATCGATTTGTTGGAAATTTTTTAAAAAAGTGAAAAAATAATATTTAAAATAAAACAATAAATTTTGGGTAAAGGGTTAACCACTATGTAGTGGGGAATGAACTGATGAACGCAAAAAAGTAAACATTGCCCTTATGTGTTGTTTCTTTATTGTCTTTTCTTCTGTCGTCTCCTCATAAGTGGCAGATGGAACATTTATGAAATTATCTGTGATGTATTCTGAACCACCAGTCATCTGTTTTTTTTGCTGGCTTTGTTCATCCACTATCTTCTGTGCCATTTCTTCTTCTTTTTTTTAAGTACTTGTATAATATGATACTGAAGGTCCACGATTCTGTTCATGTGGTTGTTAAAGTGTATGGCTACTGGAGGTTCTCGTTTGGGTTGAATATCAGCTATGTGTTCTTTGATGCAGAGTTCAAAGAGGTGTGTTTAGTTTCGCCAACATACTGTTTTTAACATATTTTGCACATAATTAAGTTGCAGTTGCAGGTTTGGCAGTTCGTCCTGCATGGGCCGCAGTAGCTATTGGTTTTGGCGGTTTCAAGTCATCCAATTACATTGGTGTAGTCCAGTTCGACTTGATCAAATGGAATTTGTAACTTTTTCCCAGTAGCTTCAATTAATGTGTCCTGCATACGAGCTTTGCAGACCATCAAATAGTTTATTACAGAAATATAATTCACAGCATGTCTAATAAGGGAATGACATGAGAAGTCAACATCAATGTCGTAATGTTGTGACAGTTGGTATCGGAAGTAGAATTGAATTAATCTTCTTTTACATTACATGAACTTTTCACATAATACAATTACAGGCTTGTCATTTTGAAAATTGCAGGAGGGCCATTATGGTTCGCCTCAAATCACATCAGGAGGGCCATTTTGGCTTTGCCTAAAATGTGATCCCAGGAGGGCCCTTTATGGTTTGTGGGACCATTTTGTTTTATCCTGATGGGTAGACAACTAACATCATTTTAAGGTCCATGGTTTGTGTAATTATGATGTACGTCATCACGTACAGTTGCAGACTTGAATATTTGGATGCAAGATACCAGTTTACCCATGAGTGTTATAGTTATCTTGCATCCAAATAACCAAGCCCGCATCTATACATTACATGATGACTGTACAAGCCAGTGCACTGTGCTCACCGCCAGAGGCCGATAACTTGGGGCGAATCAATCAGATTTGAGGGATGAATCACCCCGGCTTTCATCTTGGGACGAAATTACGAGAATTGTCACAGTCTGATGTACAATGTAATAAGCTAATTACAGCTTTGGAATTGGCAGACCTCTCATTTGTATTTGGAAAGTTATTTACTGTCTCTGGGTGACTGTGTCAACGACACACTACAAACTTCACAAATTGCACTTTGTTATCTCCTTCAATCTGTGAAAATAGCCATTTGAGACCGCTGATTTTGAGGTGCCTTCGACTGAATTAATGGGCCGCAGAAATCTGGATTAGGTGGATATTTACCATCCACAGGCGAGCGACTGCGGTCCGGGCGATTGCCAGCCTCAAAATGACAAGCCAGCAATTAGCAGATGGTAATTGCTAAAAAAAATTCATTTCTTTGTCTCGGAATCATAGCTTATGATCTCTCAGTGGAATGAGGTGGACAAGCTCATTGGAATGTTTTCAAGGCAAAAGTTGCAAAAAATAATAAAATTGATTTAGTGATTACTGTGAATAGCAATGACAAGGGTTAGTCAGTGCATTAGGTAGAAGGTTAAATTAACACATTATGTGATAAAAAGAATCTCAAATTTGTAATGATTTGAAATTTCTGAACCTCATTCACTAAAATCAATCCGAGACAGAAATCTGTAAATAACAAGGGCAATGCAAAGTGTGGGTCACCGCCCCCAACCTGCAGGTATGTTCCAAGTAGCTTTATTGTGGGACATAAAAATCTTCTAAGACGAAAGAGTAAAAAAGTGCCATAACTGTAGGAAAAATTATTGATAGAATCCATTCCTTGTGCATATCCGTTCCCCCATGCAGGTCTATCAGCATATCAAAGGAGATCCCAATCTGACAGATGGCTTTGAAGTTACAATGCAAAACGTTTGTATAGACAGACAAAAGGGGGAAAAGGGCCATAACGGAAAAATCATTGGACAGAACCCATTCCTTGTGCACATCCATTCCCCCATGCAGGTCTATCAACATACCAAAGGAGATCCAAATCTGACTGATGGCTAGGAAGTTACAATGCAAAACGTAACTTCAGATAGATGGGCAGATGGATGGAGGGTTTCATTAGATACCTCTGAATCCTCCTTTGGAGGTCGGGGGCATAAAAAAAAACAGGACAAAAGAAACACAACATGGGGTTTTCCAGTTTTGCAGTGAAATTCTGTTTGTTTTCTGTAATATTCCTAATGTGATAAAGAAGTTTGTTAAACAATGAGAATTTCTGATTTATGACTGACAATAATTCACAGCAGACATGACTAGATTTTAATAAAAATGGGTTAACCCTTAAGATCCTAGAGATTTTTACATGTTTCTGCTACACTTTGAAAGTCTATATCCTGTGACTTTGCTGCTGTTTTTGGCAAGTCTTGGCTGCGTATATAGACAGCCTAGACTTGTCTAAAAACAACTACCAAGGTGCTTAGAATGTAACTTGTGAGTTAACCCTAAGACTGCATGTAGGGGGCACCTGTTCCATTCCAAAAAATGTGATCAAAGTCAGAATTAGGCTCTTGAGGGTTGAGTTTATCATGATATAAATAAAGAAAACAATTTGTGTACAGTATGGGGGAAAGGAATCAACTACTTCTTGGTGAAAGTTTTCCTTCAACATACATAAAACACCGGAAAAACTCCACCTCAGGTCACTGAATCCAGTTCCCTGTACTCCATCCTTGTTATGTTCTGTCTTATTATGGCTATTTCTGTTTTTTACAAAAGTAGACCGAGAATTCTCTCTGAAATGTCACTGGGTTGCAATCTAATCAAGATTTTCTGCCTACTTTCCTGTCCACAACATTGTAGAAATACACAAAAAAATACGAAAACATTGCATCTCAGATGAAGGTTTTGTTTGTTTTACTTGAATATGTCTTATTATTTTACATTACAGTGGAACCCTGTTAATTGAATAGCCACTTTGCCAATGAAAATTATTCAATTATTAGGAGTATTCAATTAACAGCGATTGTGTCACTTTCCTGTATTCTAGAGATAAACTTAGCATTTATTCTATTATATTTTGTTTGACAGAGCTCTATGAGTTCTGTCAAACAAGATATAATAGATCAAATGCCTGTATTGGATGTACTGAGGCCAAATTGGTCTATAACCAAAGGACAACTGGGAAGAATCAGGGTAATTTCTCGACATGTTAAAAGATTTTTTTATTCAATCAACAGGAGTTTACTCTATAATCTATATTCAATTAACAGGTCAAATTTGTACTGGACGCATGGTAAATGGTTTTGCATTGGGAAATTATATTCAATTAACAGGGATATACAATTAAGAGATATCCAATTAAGTGGGCTCCACTGTATCACCATCAAATAACTTAATACGTAAAATAGCGTTCACAACACATTTAATATGGGAATGACGTCAAAAGAGAATGTTAACATGGTAACATTGTGAGTTGGTTTCTGAAGTAGATCTGAATTAATTTTCTCTTATTTTTCATTAACTGTCTACCTAATACAAATAAATATCAGATGACATTTGCAGAAAACATTCGATGAATAAATAAATACTTTTATTTTTTGCTTCGAAAACAAAGCTTATGACCCCCTCAGAGGAGTGAGGGATAATAAGCTTTATTTTTGAGGCAAATTATTAAAAAAAATAATAAAATTTGGCTGGCGAGTAAGTCTTATTCTGCAATATTTTATGTATAAAATCTCCATTCACAGGTGAAAATATGTCATGACTAGCACCCTGTCACAGTACTGTAAATACTATACCTTCTGAAGTCTTTGAATATCTTTCAAATCTGCAATTTGATCTTCATGTACAGTCTTATTTAGCTGATGTAAGTGTTCATACTGATCTGCTGTAAGGTCAGAATCGAGAGTGCTACGCTTCATTTGATGCAGTTCATCAAGGCTAAACATCAGTTTTTTCAAGTTCATCAGAGTGACCTTCCTGTATGAGTTTACTGGACAACTGAAATTGAAATTAACACAAGAGGCACCAAGAGCGCTCACCTGACACTGGCAACTATCAACCGAGGGTTCTGATTTGATCAAACTTGCATCTACACCATTAAGAAAACCATATACCAACTAGAGAATTGTAATTTGTTGGACAAATTACGGGCTTTCCCAACTCTTTAATGTCAAAAGGCAAACTGTATTGTACACAAAACTATCGATCAGGTTTGAAAACAGAAAATTTAGTGGAAATCAAAGTTTTTGTGATGTTACTAGTTTTTATGCAGCAAAACAGATATTTGAGATACAGCAGGACACAAAACATTTAACAAAAAATTTGCTCTTCAATAATTACAGAATATTTTCATAGAAAGCAAAACAAGCGATGTCCTTTCTGCTTTGGAAAAAATTAGTACATATGAATTATGGGCATACGGGCCGGGGTTTCATGAAGGACTGTGCCCCAACCCACCCCTGAGTCAGGAAGGAGCCGATTTTTCAGCCGATATGCCAGAAAATTTCGGACAATTTAGTTGCCAGAAATGACCACAAAACATTTTGGTTTTCCACACAAAATGTTGTTTTCCTATCTCATCACTTAGAAGTAGCAAGTAAACTGACCATTATACTGTACAAGTTGATTCAGTGGAACCGTATCCACGTTAATATTATTCATTTATAATCACACAAGTACATATAAAGAGTTCTATTACTGCATGTTACGGGAGCACGGTGGTTCAGAAGGTAGAGATGATTGTTGCAATCTAAGAAGTCCTCGGTTCGAATCCCGCCTGTGGCAACCACATTGTGTCCTTGAGCAAGACACTTCATCCCAATTTAATTTCCCACGTGGGGGGGGGGGGGGGGGGGGGGGGGGGGGGGGGGAGGGGGGGGGCATGATGGCGATGTGTACTAAGGGTACCTTGAGGGTTTACTTGTCTTCAACCAATGCTAACCCCTGCTTTTGTGGAGTTAGTATGTTGGGGAGTCTGAGTCGCTTGTCATTGCTCGGTGGTTCTCTCCAGGTACTCAATGAGAGGGAGACCCCCTCCCATACCCACATTTGGCATTTCCTCCTGAGATTCAACTTTTTCAGGCTAAAAGGGTTCATCCCCCGCCCCCCCCCCCCCCCCCCCCCTGAAAAATAGCCCTGTACGCCTATGCAATAAATACCTGGACTTGAATAAATACCTATATTATGGTCATGATATAGCTGTAGATGCTGAAAGTGACCTTAAATATCAATAATTAATTTATTCTCTATCTTTCTGTCTGTTTGTGAATGTGTGGGGTTTGTCAACAAACGAGGGTAAGCTTCCTACTCCATGATTTCACAATTTTTCCAACACATCTGTTTCAGATACAATGAAATACATGTAATATGAGTTATTGTCATGCACAAATTAGTTGTTTATTTGATATGGTTTAAACCATCTAGAGAGCTAGTATACACAGTGATGGGTACAGTTCAAGTCAAAATGAGTTGATTAAAGGGATGTTGAACAGCTTGTTAATATTTCTTGCATTACATTACTACTTTGCTATTTATTGACAAGGATTTCACAGAGGGTTTCCCTGACAGTATTTATTTATTGGTGTTTGCGGTCACATACTTATCCACAATGGCTAATCGTGACCGTGCCAGTTTTACGGGTGGGGGAAGTCGGAGGACCCAGAGAGAACCACTGAGCATCGACAAGCAGCTGTCAGCTCAACATTCTAATTAAGTTCAAGCTCCGCTGAAGCAGGGTACCAGCGGTTGAAGACATGTGCACCATTGACATGCAGTACGTCTTAGTACATGGTATCATCGTGTACGCCTTAGTACATGGCATCATCGTGCCCCCATGTTGGCAACCGGGATAAAGTGTCTTGCCCAAGGACATTACGTGGGTCGTCCCAGATAGGGATCAAACTCGGGACCTCTATCATATAAGTCAAACAGTCTACCACTGAGAAAATGTGCTTTCTTTCCTGGCAGTATTCATATTTTTACGGCCAAACTGGTATTGAATAACACGGAACACCAAAACATATAACACAAAATTTGTTCCCCATTGATTTTTGAAAGCAGTTATGGAAACCTCAAAGAGCTCTTTCCTTTTTGTTTTTGGACAAGTGAGTATTCACTCAAAGTCATTTTTTTGCAGACAGTACTATTTTTAAGTGGCCAAAGCAAATGTTTCATTAAGTCCCAGAACATAACTAAAGCTGGATTTATTGATTAAACATCTCTGCATAGAGCAAAGCAAAGTGTCTCAAATTAACCCATTCCAAAATGATAGTAGAGAGTAACCAAAGTTGGATAATTTGGGTATTTCCAAATGGTACACTTATTCTCACTCTCATTGTGCTTGAGGGTTAAATCTGAGATTGAAAAGGTATACCAATCTTACTCAGGGAAGGTGAGTACAGAAAAGTACGAAATTAATCCGAATATGAATTTTGTCTGACGGTACTAATATTATTTGTACGAGCAAAACTTACTGGATTTATTTATTTATTTATTTATTAGGTTTTAACGACACAATAACAGCCAAGGTCATATTATGTCGCTGACAGTTGTATGGGTGGAGGAAGCCGGAGTACCCAGAGAGAACCACCGAGCAATGACCAGCAGCTGCCAGCTCCCCAACATAGGCAGGGTTAGATTGGTTGAAGACATGCGCACCATCGACGTGCAGTATGCCTTAGTACACGGCGTCATGGTGCCCCCATGTGGACAGTCGGGGTGAAGTGATCAGGACATAATTGGAATATATCCGACAGATATAATGTCAGATATATTCCAATTATGTCCCGATCATGCAAGGCAGCAACTTAAAATTCTCAGAATGTTTCCTACTGTCCCTACCCGACAGTTTAGTATCTTTGTCAAGTGCCAAGTCCGCGTGGAAATACCGTGGGTCAGGTGGAAACCGAGGGCACGATTCGTCCCTACTTTTTTCTCAACTCAACGACTTTTCCATTCATTATGTACCTGTCATCGGCTGAGTTAGGTATTATATTTGTCTATTTGATGAACGATTCAACCTTAACTATATGCGGCTTCATGTAGCACCACTGAAAGGCCACTGCACGGTTACCAATATATTCAGGGATTGATTTTATGAAAATAACAATTATTCTGACTATACCCACATGGGAACTCCTAAATATGCCAAGGGTTAAACTTTTGATAATCACGTATAAAACAGAAGTTGTCATGCTATGCTTGCTGCATGCAGGCATAGAAAACATTCAGCGCTCAATGAATTAGGAATGGAGTAAATTGTCACTAAAACGTACGAAATTCTGAAAAAATGAGTTTTTTTCGATGGCATCTACAATCATGCATCTGAGACAGCGATTACGTTAAACTTTACAGCAACCTTATAACAGAAAATATTCTTGGAATTGAACTGTGAATCCGAATTTCGAAAGCATTTTCGGATATTCTATTCCAAACTACCACTGCACGCTTTTCAATATTCAGTGATTTTCTGAAAATTAAAATTATTCCGACCATACCCATATGGGCAGTCTCGAATCTGCCAACGGTTTAAACTTTTAATAAAGACATATAAAACAAAAGTTGTCATACTATGACTGCTACATACAGCCATAGAAAACGTACAGCGCTCAATCAATTAGGAATGGAGTAAATCGTCATTTAAACTTACCAAATTCTGAAAACGAAAGGTTTTTTTTTGGACTGCACCTATCTTTA
>CM062293.1:528725769-528807947 GCA_031216915.1 Pictodentalium vernedei
CCTGACAAGGAAGGGAGGGGAGGACATAGGGTAAAAACATTTTGGCATAAAACCACTCTAATTCATCTAGGAACTCGATTTTGAAAACAATCACAAATTTTTTTTTTTCCGAACCGGACCCAAAATTTTCAGGCTAAACTTTTATTTCCATCTCAATATTGAACAAAACGCATAAAAAATCGATAAATCTTTTTTTCACATTTTGGTCCAAAATTTCTACATCCAAACCAGACCCAAAATTTTCGATCCTGGCATCCGATTTGAACAAACTTGAATCTGACCCCCCCCCCCCCCCCCCCCCCCCCCCCCCCCTAGAGATGATGTATACCAAATGTTAAATGATTCTGTCTTGTGGATCTGAAGAAAATTTTTAAAGAAATTTTCTCATATTGCAGTAAGTAAAAATTCAGGCTCCCATAGGGAGCCCAAATATTAACTGAGGTACTCGATTTGAACAAACTTGAATCTGCCCCCCACCCCTCCCCCCACCCCAGAGATGTGATATACCAAATATGAGAGGATTCTGACTGGTGGATCTGAAGAAAATTTTTAAAGAAATTTCCTCATATTGCATTAAGCAAAAATTAACCCAGCGACTCGATTTGAACAAACTTGAATCTGAACCCTCCCCCCCCCCCCATCCCCCCACCCCGAGATGTTGTGTACCAAATATGAAAAGATTCTGACTGGTGGTTCTGAAGAAGATTTTTTTGATATTTTATGGGTGCTGTCAAGAGTTATGCCCCTTGTGGTGTCCCCTGTGGTCGTGGCAACTTTCTTTTCACAAACTTGAATTGACATATGATAAGGAAGACGCACACCAGATTTGGTTCAATTTGGTCCAGGAGTTTGTGAGGAGAAGTTGATAATGTAAAGTTTATGCCGGACAGACAAAGAGACGGACGACGGCGGACAGGAAGTGATTAGTAAAGCTCCCCTTGAGCTTCGCTCAGGTGATCTAAAAATTATTTTGAAAAACATTCCAACAAAACCATGTCATGAGACCCCGACTGGGATCATTGAGCCCGTTCCAATGAGGGATCCATGATATCGATTTGTTGGAAATTTTTTAAAAATGTGAAAATATATTTAAAATAAAACAATAAATTTGGGGTTAACCACTATGAAGTGGGGAATGAACTGATGAATGCAAAAAAGTAAATATTGCCCTTACGTGTTGTTTCTTTATTGCCTTTTCTTGTTGTCTCCTCATAAGTGACAGATGGAACATTTATGAAATTATCTGTGATGTATTCTGAACCACCAGTCATCTGTTTTATCTGCTGGCTTTGTTCATCCACTATCTTCTGTGCCATTTCTTCTTCTTTTTTCCTGTCAACCTGTTTTTGCTTTCTTGATTTGCGGGCAGCTAGTCTTGCCTAAAAAAATTTATGAAACAAAAATTTGCCAAACAACTGACAAGGAAAATTTCTTGCTGAATTCGACATACAAGTACGACAGGCCCCACAAAAGAGATCTTCTGTTTCTCAGGCCATTTGCTAAAGCATTGCAAGGCCTTGTTGCATTTAAGGGTAACCTGGGTAAAATATCAGACATAAACCATCAAATTTTTATTTTTTAATGTTTGCACTGGTTATAAAAAGAGAGCATGCGGCAGCCAAAACAACCATGCAGGAGGGCCTGAGATTTTCAGCCTTTTAGGGCCTTATAAAAATTAAACTAAAAAATACGGTCTATTTCCTTTATCTTCTTTAGAAAAGTGGAACATTTTTATTACATAATCACCAATATGAAAACACTTAATTAAAAGTCCTTCCTGTTCAGGCCAAATGGTTCTGCGTTTTTAATTAAAGAATCCAGTTGATTTCAGTCTGACAGCGTTTATTCGGTCATGTTAGGATGATCCGGGTTGGAGTTAAGTACTTGTATAATATGATACTGAAGGTCCGTGATTCTGTTCATGTGGTTGTTAAAGTGTATGGCTACTGGAGTTTCTCGTTTGTGTTGAATATCAGCTACGTGTTCTTTGATGCAGAGTTCAAAGAGGTGTTTAGTTTTGCCAACACACTATTTTTCACATTAAGTATATGCAGTTGCAGGATTGGCAGTTCGTCCTGCATGGGCCGCAGTAGCTATTGGTTTTGACGGTTTCAAGTCAACCAGTTACATTGGTGTAGTCCAGTTCGACTTGAAGTTTGTAAATTTTTTCCCAGTAGCTTCAATTAATGTGTCCTGCATACGAGCTTTGCAGACCATCAAATAGTTAATTACAGAAATATAATTCACAGCATGTCTAATAAGGGAAGGACATGAGAAGTCAACATCAATGTTAAAATGTTGTGAGCAGTTGGTATCGGAAGTAGAATTGAATTAATCTTTTCTTATATTACATTAACTTTTCACATAATACAATTACAGGCTTGTCATTTTGAAAATTGCAGGAGGGCCATTATGGTTCACCTTAAATCACATCAGGAGGGCCATTTTGGCTTTGCCTAAAATGATCCCAGGAGGGCCCTTTATGGTCTGTGGGACCATTTTGTTTCATCTGATGGGTAGACAACTAACATCATTTTAAGGTACATGGTTTGTGTAATTATGATGTACGTCATCACGTATGGATGCAGACTTGAATATTTGCAAGCAAGATACCAGGTTACCCATGAGTGTTATATCTTGCATCCAAATAACCAAGGCCGTATCTATAAATTACATGATGACTGTACAAGCCTGTGCACTGTGCTCACCGTCAGATGCCGATAACATGGGGCAAATCAATCAGATTTGAGGGACGAATGGCCTAGGCTTTGATCTTGGGACGAAACTATGAGAGTTGTCAGTCACAGACTGATGTACAATGTAATAGCTAATTACAGCTTTGGAATTGGCAGACCTCTCATTCATTTTGGAAAGTTATTTACTGTCTCTGGGTGACGGTGTCGACGACACACTACAAACGTCACAAATTGTGCTTTGTTAGCTCCTTCAATCTGTGAAAATTGCCATTTGAGACCGTTGATTTTGAGGTGCCTTCGACTGAATTAATGGGCCGCAGAAATCTGGATTAGGCGGATGTTTACCATCCACAGGCAAGCAACTGCGGCACGGGCGATTGCCAGCCTCAAAATGACAAGCCAGCAATTAGATGGTAGTTGCTAAAAAAAATTCATTTTTTTTTGTCTCGGAAACATAGCTTATGATCTGTCAGTGGAAAGAGCTGGACAAGGTCACTGGAATGTTTTCAATGTAAAAGTTGAAAAAAATAATAAAATTGGTTTGGTGATTACTGTGAATAGCTCTGGCCATGGTTAGTCAGAGCATTAGGTAGAAGGTTAAATTACACATTATGTAATAAAAAGAATCTCAAATTCATCATGATTTGAAATTTCTGAACCTCATTCACTAAAATCAATCGGAGCCAGAAATCAGTAAATAACAAGGACAATACAAAGTGTGGACCACTTCCCCCCCGACCTGCGAAGTACGAAGTAGCCTTAGTGTGGGACATAAAAAATCTTCCAAGACGAAAGAGTAAAAAAGTGCCATAACTGTAGGAAAAATTATTGATAGATCCTGTTCCTTGTGTATTTCCGTTCCCCCATGCAGGTCTATCAGCATACCAAAGGAGATCCCAATCTGACAGATGGCTTTGAAGTTACAATGCAAAACGTTTGTATGGACAGACAAAAGGGGAAAAGGGCCATAATGGAAAAATCATTGGACAAAAACCCATTCCTTGTGCATATCCATTCCCCCATGCAGGTCTATCAACATATCAAAGGAGATCCAAATCTGACTGATGGCTCTGAAGTTACAATGCAAAACGTAACTTCAGATAGATGGGCAGATGGATGGAGGGTTTCATTAGATACTCTTGAATCCTCTTTTGGAGGTCAGGGGCATAAAAAAAAAAAACAGGACAAAAGAAACACAGGATGGGGTTTTCCAGTTTTGCAGTGAAATTCTGTTTGTTTTTTGTAATATTCCTAATGTGATAAAGAAGTTGTTAAACAATGAGAATTTCTGATTTATGACTGACAATAATTCACAGCAGACATGACTTGATGTGAATAATAAAAATGGGTTATCCTTAACGGCCTAGAGATTTTTTTATGTTTACTACACTTTGAAAGTCTATATCCTGTGACTTTGCTGCTGTTTTTTGGCAAGTCTTGGGTGTCTAACAACTACCAAGGTGCTTAGAATGTAACTTGTGAATTAACCCTAAGACTGCATGTAGGCTTGCTTAGAATGTAACTTGTGAGTTAACCCTAAGACAACATGTAGGAGCACCTGTTCCATTCCATAAAATGTGATCAAAGTTGGAATTAGGCTGTTAAGGGTTGAGTTTATCTTGATATAAATAAAGAAAACAATTTGTGTACAGTACAGGGGGAACGAAATCAACTACTCTTGGTGAAAGTTTTCCTTCAGCATACATAAAACATAGGAAAAACTCCACCTCAGGTCATTGAATCCAGTCCCCTGTATTCCATCCTTGTTATGTTCTGTCTTATTATGGCTATTTCTGTTTTTACAAAAGTAGATTGAGAATTTCCTCTGAAATGTCACTGGGTTGCAATCTTATCAAGATTTTCTGCCTACTTTCCTGTCCACAACATTGTAGAATTACACGAAAAAATACGAAAACATTGCAACTCAGATGAAGGTTTTGTTTGCTTTACTTGAATATGTCTTATTACATTACAGTGGAACCCTGTTAATTGAATAGCCACTTTGCTAATGAAAATTATTCAATTGATAGAAGTATTCCAATTAACAGATATTGTGTCACTTTCCTGTATTCTAGAGATAAACTTAGCATTTATTCTATTATATTTTGACTGACAGAGCTCCACGAGCTCTGTCAAACAAGATATATAATAGCTCAAATGCCTGTATTGGATGTACTGAGGCCAAATTGGTCTATAACCAAAGGAAAACTGAGAAGAGTCAGGGTAATTTCTCGACATGTTAAAAGATTTTTTTTTTAATTAACAGGTCAAATTTATACTGTATGCATGGTAAATGGTTTTGTGTTGGGAAATTATATTCAATTAACAGGGATATACAATTAAGAGATATCCAGTTAAGTGGGCTCCACTGTATCACCATCAAATAACTTATTATGCAAAATAGCATTCACAACACATCTAATATGGGAATGACGTCAAAAGACAATGTTTACATAGTAACATTGTGAGTTGGTTTCGGAAGTAGATTTCAATTAAACTTCTCTTATTTTTCATTAACTGTATACCTAATACATAGACAAAACTACATGTATGTTTCAATGAGTCGTTTTGTATTCAATGAGTCAGATGTGCGTAGGAAGAAAACGTCGAGACCGAAGGTCATGACGTTTTCTTTCTACGCACATCTGACGAATTGAATACAAAACGACTCATTGAAACATACATGTGGTTTTGTATTTATTACATGACCCAAGCACATTATTTATTTATTATTTATTTATTGGTGTTTTAAGGTCACATATTTTCTGCACAATGGCTAACCATGACCGTGACAGTTTTACGTTTGGAGGAAGCCGGAGTACCCGGAGAGAACCACCGAGCAACGGCGAGCAACTGTCAGCTCCCCAACATACCAACACCACACAAGAAGGGTTAGCATTGGTTGAAGACAGGTGCACCATCGACGTGCAGTACGCCTTAGTACACAACGTCACCCGTGCCCCCACGTGGGCAATGGGGGTGAAGTGTCTTGCCCAAGGACACAACGCGGTTGCCGCAGGTGGGATTCGAACAGTGCAGCCTGCACCTCTACCAACTGAGCCACCGCGCCCCCGACCCAAGCACATACTGACCTAATTTTCTTTTCTAGCAATGGTGGTAAACACCATGCACTTTAAGCAGTTGCATTGCATAAAAAAAATCCCGGTTGGAACAGGTTGGTGTGCAATACGGAATTTCGTATTGCACAGCCGTATTGCATAAGAGAGACTGCATGGGCATGTAATAAAAATAAATACCAGATGACATTTGCAGAAAACATTCGAAAAATAAGTACTTTCATTTTTTGCTTCGAAAACAAAGCTTATGACCCCTCAGAGGAGTGAGGGATCATAAGCTTTATTTTTGAGGAAAATTATTAAAAAAAATAATAAAATTTGGCTGGCAAATACGTCTTATTCTGCAATATTTTATGTATGAAATCTCCATTGACAGGTGTAAATATGTCATGACTAGCACCCTGTCACAGTACTGTAAATACTATACCTTCTGAAGAGTATTTCTTTGAATATCTTTCAAATCTACAATGTGCTCTTCATCTACAGTCTTATTTAGCTGATGTAAGTGTTCATACTGATCTGCTGTAAGGTCAGAATCGAGAGTGTTGTGCTCCATTTGATGCAGTTCATCAAGGCTAAACATTAGTTTTTCAAGTTCATCAGAGTGCCCATCCTGTATGAGTTTACTGGTCAACTGAAATTGAAATTAACACAAGAGGCACCAAGAGCGCTCACCTGACACTGACAACTATCAACCGAGGGTTCTGATTTGAACAAACTTGCATCTACACCATTAAGCAAACCATATACCAAATATCCAAACATTCTGACCGGTGGATCTGAAAACATTTTTTAAAAAAAATATTCCTCATATTGAACTAAGTTATAATTCGGGCCCCTATAGGGAGCCCAAATATTAAACCAGAGACTTGGCTTGAACAAACATGAATCTCACCCCCCCTGAGGATGCTGCATACCAAATATTAAAAGATTCTTACAGGTGGGTGTGAAGAAGATTTTTAAAGAATGTTCCTCATGTTGAACTAAGTAATAATTTGGTCTCCCCAGGGAGCCAAAATATGGACTCAGGGACTTGGCTTGAACAAACTTGAATCACACATCCCTGAGGATGCTGTATACCAAATATCAAAACATTCCGACTGCTGGATCTGAACATGAACAAGAAGATTCTTAAAGAAAATTCCTCATATTGAACTAAGTTATAATTCTTGCTCCCACAGGGAGCTCAAATATGGACCCAGAGACTTGGCTTGAACAAACATGAATCCCACCCTCCTAAGGATGTTGCATATCAAATATCAAAAGATTCTGATTGGTGGATCTGAAGAAGATTTTTAAAGAAATATCCTCATATTGCCCTAAGTTAAAATTTGGGCTACCATAGCGAGCCCAAATATTAACCTATGGAGACGATTTGAACAAACTTAAATCTGACTCCCCCTTGTATACCAAATATGAAAGCATTCTCACAGGTAAGTCTGAAGATTTTTGAAGAAATTCCCTCAATTGTACTAAGTTAAATTTCCGGTTTCCATATGGAGCCCAAATATTAACTCAGGCACTCAACTTGAACAAACTCCCCCCCCCCCCCCCCACCCCCAAACCCCCCTGAGATGTGGTGGTATATCAAATATGAATGAAAGCATTCCGACTGGTGGATCTGAAGAATTAGATTTTTAATGAAATTTCCTCATATTGCACTAAGTTACAATTTGGGCTACCATAGTGAGCCTAAATATATACATAAGGACCCGATTTGAACAAACTTGAATGTGACCCCCATGAAAATGTTGTATACCCAATATGAAAGCATTCTGCCTGGTGGATATGAAGAAGAAAATTTAAAAAATTATCCCCCATATTGCACTAAGTTAAAATTTTGGTCCTAAACAAGTACGGATATAACCATTAAACATACCCATTTTCCTGCAGATGTCAGGTGAGAGACACCGGGAAACATAGGCAGGTATTGAAGTATTCCATAGGAAGCCCAAATCTTAACCTACAGATTTGTTTTGAACAATCTTGAACCCGACCCTCATTACAATGACGTATACCAAACATTAAAAGATTCTGACTGTTGGTTCTGCAGAAGATTTTCAAAGAATATTCCCCATATTGTCCTAAAGTAAGAAATTCGGGCTCCAGTATTGAGCCCAAATATGAACCAATTGGCTTAATTTTAACACACTTGTACATAACCCCCCCCCCCATGGATGTTGTAAACAAAATATCAAAAGATTCTGACCTTTGGTTTTAGAGAAAAGTTTTTTTTTTTTAATTTTTGCAAATATGCTGACTCAGCATTTTTTAGATGCCCTCTCCATTCTATTGGTCCTAAGCATGCTTCACACCAATGAACTGCTTGTTCAACCACCACATCGAAGGCTATTGCAGTAATCATGTTCATAGAAATTAATTGGAGCTGATACAGTTAACCGATTAATCGACCAACTAATGACTAACGTCTTGATCGATAAAAATAAGTAATTGATCAGTTAACCGTTCGGCATTATATGGGTTAACTAAGGAACAAACTTGCTCCAAAACGGGCAAACATTGTCACACTGGCTCACATCAATTATATGAGACAGAGTAACGCATGCCAGTTACATGCTGACATACTTGTTCACTTGCATGATCATTATACTGTATCAGTAGCTGGAAACGGTCATTCTCAACCCTTCACCTAATGTGGGTAGCAGACGATACTTGCACAAGAAATTCTTAAATTACTAAAGATTTTCAATGTCTGTCTCAATGAGCTTGTTCCAATGAGGGGTCATAAGCTATGTTTTGAGACAAAAATTAAAAATGTACTATAAATTCGAGGCTCTTTACATGAGACTCACATGTGAACATGTAAGTACTAAAATAACCACTAAACATACCCATTATACTGTAAATGTCACATTGGATATACAGGATACATTCGTGACCATAGAGTAGGTAAGTACTAAAATAACCACTAAACATACCCATTATACCAACAATGTCAGGCTGGTTACATAGAACACACATATAAATATAAGAATAGATATGTACCGAAATAGACACTAAAAATAACCATAATAGTGTAGATATCAGGCTAGTTAAACCTGATCCATTTGGAAACACTGAGTACATAAGTCTTGAAATAACCGCTAAACATACCCATTATACTGTGAATGTTACACTGGTTATACAAAATACATTTGTGACCATAAAGTGGGTAAGAAAAAAAAAAACCCACTAAACATACCCATTATACTGTAAATGTCATGCTGGTTATACAAAATACATTTACGACCAAAAAGTAGGTACACACCAAAAAAACCCCACTAAACATACCCATTATACTGTGAATGTTACACTGGTTATACAAAATACATTTACGACCAAAAAGTAGATACGCACCAAAAAAAACCCACTAAACATACCCAAATACTGCGAATGTTACACTAGTTATACAAAATACATTTACGACCAAAAAGTAAGTACAAACCAAAAAAACCCCACTAAACATACCCATTATACTGTGAATGTTACACTGGTTATACAAAATACATTTACGACCAAAAAGTAGGTACGCACCAAAAAAAACCCCAATAAACATACCCATTATACTGTAAATGTGAGGGTGGTTACACAGGGCCTGTATGTGAACATGCAGTACTGAAATAACCACTAAACATACCCATTATACCGTAAATGTCACTCTCGATATAAAAGCTAAATTCATGACCATAGAGTAACTACTAAAATAACCACTAAACATACTCATTATACTATAAAAAACAAGCCAGTTATACAGGATGTATTATGAACATCGAGTAGTGAAATACTAAAATAACCACTAAATGTACCAATTATACTGTACATGTGAGGCTGATTACTCAGGATTCACAGGTGAACAGGCATGTACAGAAATAACCACTAAACATACCCATTACACCATAAATGTCAAGTCTCAATATAAAGGATACATTCGTTATTATAGAGTAGGTAAATACTAAAATAACCACTAAACATACCCATTATACTGTAATAATCATGCTGGTTATACAGGATGTATTGTGAACATCAAGTAGTTGAGTGCTGAAGTAACCACTGAACATACCAATTATACTGTGAATGTGTGGCAGATTCCTCAGGACACACCGGTGAAAGTGTCATGCTGGTTTTTCAGGATACATTCATGACTATAGAGAAGGTAAGTACTAAAATAGCCACTAGACATACCAATTATACTGTAAATGTGAGGCCGATTGCATGGAACTCACATGTGAATAAGTAAGTTCAAAATAACCACGAAACATACTCATTATACTGTAAATGTCACAGTGGTTATACAGACTACATTTGCGACTATAGAGTAGGTAAGTACTAAAATAACCACTAAACATACCCATTATACTGTAAATGTGAGGCTGATTGCATGGAACTCACATGTGAATAAGTAAGTTCAAAATAACCACGAAACATACTCATTATACTGTAAATGTCACAGTGGTTATACAGACTACATTTGCGACTATAGAGTAGGTAAGTACTAAAATAACCACTAAACATACCCATTATACCAACAATGTCAGGCTGGTTATACTTGATACATTCGTGACCATAAGACTCACATGTGAAAATGTAAGTACTGAAGTAACCACTAAACATACCCATTATTTTTTAAAATAAGCCCATCAGGCTTATAGGGTTAAATAGCATTCATGTCCCGTGCAAACCGAGTAGTCTCGATTTCAAAGAAGTCGAGAATTGAACTGTGGCAGGCCTATATAAACCCGAGCCACACATTGTGAACCATCTTTTTGTTTTCAAGCAAACCATAGAGCTAGTATTATTAGTATTTTACCTTCACCATGTCTGATTCAGACGAGTCATCGGGGTCATGTACTTCCAGTTTCGAAAGTGAAAGCGAAGCTTCATGTTGCAGTGATAAATCCATTAATGGCCTTCACCAAAACAATGATAAATCCACAGCCGCTGGCTCGGAGAGGAATTTGGACTGTTTGTCCATTTTCGATTCTTATGAGGATGAATCGTCCTTCTCGGGGTTTGGAAGACCATTGCGTTCATCTCAAACTCCAGGAGCCTCAACTTCTTCAGCTCAAAACAACAGTACAAAACATAAGAGATCACGAAGTGACTCGCCAGACAAATGTTTAAATAAGAAAGGTGGCGCAGCCACGAAATTTCAGACCCCATCAACTCGACTCAGTTTGGGTAAACCGAAGGTTCCAAAGCCTCAGGCTCACAACAGGGTTGAACCGAAGCCAGCTATGGCATCTCATAAGGAGGAAGCTCAGCCCAGGGACAAGTCTCTTGATCCGGCAGTCTTAGCTGCCATTGTTAAGGCATCCATGAATACTTCAGGTGATGGTGACTCCACTCCTCAATCACCACATACAGTTGCACAACGTGGGCCATCCGCCAGGGATTCTTCCACTGTTCGACGCAGTGAGATCTGCTTCGATTCTGATGATGATCACTCACCACTGCGAATAGATTCTGCTGACGAATCTACTGACATGGAAGACGAGATTTCTCTTCCAAATGTCTTCACTGATGACAGTGATTTTGGGGAATCCGCTCCCACTAGTCTTGCTGACTATGCAAATAAGATATTCACCAACAAATCGGAAATTTCTTGTACCCACAAATATTAGGCTCATTAAGCTGCCTAGGGTGAATCCTGAGCTCTGGTCTCAGTTGGATGCATGTTCCAGAACATAGGATGTGCTCATGCAGGATAATGAGAAGGGTTCCGCAATTTCTTCCATTCCCTATTTTCAGATCTTTGGTAAACTTCAACAATTACAAATGAAAGTGTCAATGACACTGTAGCTCAACTTGACAAACTTGAACTTCTTAAGTTATAAATGAAATGGCAAAATTGAAAATCATTGGTACCAATGTTATTTGGTGAAATTTCAACATAACAGCATTATGTGTGCACAACGTCTGAGTAATCCATGCATTTTTAAATGCAAACTGTAAGACTGGCTAAAGGAAGAATGTTGGTACACAAATGCAGTATGTTCAGAGGTTATTGTAAATGGCAACTTCTTTCACAGAAATGAATGCTAATCAATAGCTCTTATCTAAAGTTCTTGCCAAATGAGCACACCAAGTTCAAAAACAATCCTATGATAAATGTGGCCTGAATTATTATTATTATTTATTGGTGTTTAAGGTCACATACTTATGCACAAGGGCTAATCGTAACCGTGACAGTTTTACGGGAGGAGGAAGCCGGAGTACCCGGAGAGAACCACCGAGCAACGACGAGCAGCTGTCAGCTCTCCAACATCGTAACTCTGAACTCTGCACCGCAGCACAGGCAGGGTTAGATTGGTTGAAGACATGCGCACCATCGACGTGCAGTACGCCTCAGTACACAGCGTCATCGTGCCCCCATGTAGGCAATCGGGGAGAAGTGTCTTGCCCAAGGACACAATGCGGTTGCCGCAGGTGGGATTCGAACCGAGGACCTCTCGGCTTGCAGCCTGCACCTCTACCAAATGTGGCCTGAAGGACATGTCAAAGAATGTTGATACACAAATGCAATAAATTCAAAGATTGTTGCTAACAGCAACAGTTTTTGATGGAAATGAAAAGAAAATCAACAGCTCCTATCTTTGTCACCCTGCATAAGCATACAAAGTTTCAAAACAACCTGAAAATGAATATGCCCTCTGAGGCATGCCAAAGGAAGATGTTAATGCACAAATGCACTGAGTAGAAGGTCTTTGCTTGTGGCAATGATTTTTTTTTTGTTTTTTTTTATGGAAATTCATAAATATACCCTGCAGAGAGTGCAAAATGGATAAGTTGATGCACAAATGCAGTAAATTCAAAGGCTGGTGATAATGACAATCATTTTTTATGGAAATGAAAAAAGCATTAGCTCACATCTAGAGGTCACTCCAAACACACATACCAGGTTTCAAAGTGATTTGATCATAAATGTGCCCTGAAGGGTGTGTTAAAGGGAAATATTGAGGTCTGACTAAACTAAGTTTAAAGGTCAGCGCCAACATTTTTTGACAGAAATGGAAGAAAATCGACAGCTCCCATATAGATGTCACCCCACACAAGCACACCAAGTTTGCAAGCGATCCAGTCATAAATGTGCCCTGCAGGGTGTGTCAAAGGGAAATAAATTTTGAATAAGTTCATCGAAGGTCATTGCCATTGGCAACAATTTTTGATGGAAATCGAAGAAAATCCTTAGCTCCCATCTAAAGTTAACTCCAAACAAGCATACAAAGTTTCAAACTGATCCGATCATATATGTGCCCTGTAGGGCATGCCAAAGGAATATACTGATGCCTGACTAAACTAAGTTCAAAGATCGTTGCCAGCGGCGACATTTTTTGACGGACAGAAATGGAAGAAAATCGATAATTCCCATCTAGGGGTCACCTCAAACAAGCATGCCAGGTTTCAAAGCAATCCGATCATAAATGTGACCTGTAGGGTGTGCCAAAAGGAAATATTGAGGTCTGACTAAACTAAGGTCTAAGAACGTTGGCCGCGGCAACATTTTTTGACGGAAATGGAAGAAAATCGATACCTCCCATTTAGATGTCTCCCCAAACAAGCATGCCAGGTTTCAAAGCAATCTGATCATAAATGTGTCCTGTAGGGTGTGCCAAAGGGAAATATTGAGGTCTGACTGAACAAAGTTCTAAGAATGTTGGCCGTGGCAACATTTTTTGGTGGAAATGGCAGAAAACCGATAGCTCCCATCTAGAGGTCACCTCAAACAAGCATGCCAGGTTTCAAAGCAATCCAATCATAAATGTGCTCTGTAGTGTGTGCCAAAGGGAAATATTGAGGTCTGACTAAACTAAGTTCTAAGAACATTGGCCGTGGCAACAATTTTTTATGGAAATGGAAGAAAATAAAATTGATAGCTCCCATCTATAGGTCACCCCAAACAAAAATACCAGGTTTCAAAGCAATCCAATCATAAATGTGCCCTTCAGGGTGTGCCAAAGGGAAATATTGAGGTCTGATTAAATTAAGTTCTAAGAACGTTGCCCGCGGCAACATTTTTGACGAAAATTGAAGAAAATCGATAGCTCCCATCTAGAGGTCACCCCAAACAAGCATGCCAGGTTTCAGAGCAATCCAATCATAAATGTGCCCTGTAGGGTGTGCCAAAGGGAAATATTGAAGTCTGACTAAACGAAGTTCTAAGAACGTTGGCCGTGGCAACATTTTTTGACGGAAATGGCAGGAAATCGATAGCTTCCATTTAGAGGTCACCCCAAACAAGCATGCCAGGTTTCGAAGTAATCTGATCATAAATGCGACCTGTGAGGTGTGCCAAAGGAAATTGTGGACGCACGTACATACACCGATGGACGAGAAGTGATGGCAAAAGCTCAGTTGAGCTAAAAATTAATCTTGCTCAGCGTCGACTGTTAGGTAGTTTATCGACCAATTCTAAACTGCAGGATTTAAATGGCCAATTCGATGAAGAGATGAAGGGTTTGCAAACCTTGGTTGTTGATGGGATATCTTTAGCTGGAGCAGCCGGCACGTCAATTTACCCAATAACACCCAATACTACCCAATAATATCTGATAACAGGGCCGGATTATAAATGGAGGTAATAATCCGCCCCAAGCTACATGTAGGCATAAATCTCAGGGGAAGGGGGCATATTATGGTCAGGAGGCACCAGATTGCTGGTAAATCAGGGGTTTAATGGGTCTACTCAGAATTGTCCGGAGGGGACCCTTGGAGGGTGGGGGACAGAGTAGTTCAACAGGACGTGGGTCCGTTATATTACCTGATAGGACAGGCGTTGCTCTCGTGCCTTAGGGGCATCTTTCCCATAAAGAATGGATACCACAGAATCCAATTGCAATTGTAATGGAATTGTCACGCCGGTAAAGAGTCACGCCGGTAAAGAGGGTACTCGGGGGAGGGAACCGGTGTACTTGCCAGGGCGGGGTTTGTTTGATGGCTTAACTTTCAAGCACCTGCGGTTGCATGACATTTGAACACCACTCTGGAAGTGGAAGCCAGTGGGTTTTTGCCAGCCAATTGGGTTAGGGGGGAGCTGCATATGTGCTGTTTGTTAGCCCAACGGCGCCTACGTCTACTCCTCTGATGGGTATTCCTTGCATGGCGCTGTCTATATGGGTTTTTGTTAGATCTAGTTAGGGTGTCTGGGTTTTCTTTCCACAAGGATTCGGTATAGTCATGCGGGTGGTTTGATCCTCTTAATGAGGATTAGGAGAGCCGATTGCTGTTCAGGGTTGAGACAGAGTTGGGTTGTTGATGCAGGGGTTTCACTAGTTGTGGTTACAATTAGGGTTTCATTGCTACCTGTACTAGCGTGACAAGGGAACAGGTGGTGGTTGATCATTTTTAGACGCTGTGATAGCGGTCGATTGAGCCGGGGGGGATCATGGTTGTCAATGTAGGGTGGTTCAGAGGGTGTGTCCTTCTGTGAGGTATCATTGGGAGTGTCCTCGGGCGAGTGTGAGAAAGGTATTGACGGTTGGGAATTGTTGGGTGATCGGTCTATGATGTAATGTGCCATTTGTGATTGGGTGGGAATAATGTTACTCTCATTGGTTGGGTGTGGGTTAATATCACCATTTCATTCGGGAGGGGATGGTCTGTGGGGAGTATGTTCTTCTGGGTGGCGAGATTAAGGTTTGCCAGGTAGGAATGGGCTACAGCTGGTGAGAACATAGGTGACCACTCAAAATTGTAGGACGGGGTGTCCTGTTTTACAGTCGGATGGTGAGTTGAGTTGGAAAGTAGGGGGTCACAAACAAGAAACTGATTGGAAAATTCAAAGATTACCTCAATTAATTTCAAAACTAACTAAAGTATCAGACATGCAGATTTTAGATTTAAGACGTGCGCTACATGGTATTGGACATTTGAAAATTGTTGACCCAAAAAATGAAATAAGCACCGACAAATGGGCTGAGGTTGGAGCCAAGGAAAAATAGGAAATGGTTTCTAAAATTTCTACAAAAAAAAGAGTCGTTCAACGATAAAATCAAAATGTGCATCTTTTGAATGTGTCAAACCTAAACAATCTAGCGGGAAGGAGCCCGGACAAAGGAGGCGTTGCCGTTCTGAAAAAACTTGATGTAACAGATTAAAAAATAAATAAATAAACAGCTGCTGCTCTGAAAAAAAACCTGATACAACAGATTAAAAAAAAATATGAATTTGTTTGATTTTCTCAGCGAAACCATTTAGCGATTTGCTGTATAAGGATACTATAACTAAATTTGCTGCATTTCTGTTTTGTTATTGATAATTGTTTTGGGAGTACTCTATGCAGTGTTTTTGAGATAGTGAGCAAATATTCCATTTGTAGTTGGAGATGTAGAAGTATTATTAGTTGTTACACTGTATAAACCTTTATAATTTGTGTTAATGTTATGTGAACTGGTCTTGTGCTAGATTTATTTATTTCAGAAATTTATTACTTTTATTATATAAAAAGGAAAGACAAATGTTTGTTGTCATTCTACTCCTTCATTTCTTTCTCACCTTACATTTTCATCTCATTTTAATCTTTCTATTTGCCATCCCTTCCATCGCATTAGAAACTTTTAATTGTGGCATTATAATCTATTTTGTTTTCGCGCTTCGAGGGCCTGTGAATCAAGATAATTGTTTTTCGTTAGGGTGAAGCTTCATTTTGCTTTCAAATCGAGCCAACTCATTGTCATGGTTCATCCCCTGCCTTTTTCCCATGACACCAGAAGGGATGTCGTACCATAAAATTTCCCACGTGCTCACCAAACATTGGCTTCCACAGCTATTGTAAACTACACCATGGTTGGTGCCGTCTACCCTCTATCATCCAATAAGTAGTTTGTCAGATTGTACAGGCCAGTGATGAATTGCTGAATAAAATAGTGGGTAGAATGTAAAATAGTAGATGGATGGTAAGTTATCTCGAAGCACTGACCGTTACCGAAGGCGTCGGAGGGAGGGGGAGGGGGTCTCCCCTCCGACGTCCTCGGTGATGGTCAGCACATCAGGGAAGCATGAGAGGAGCATAACCCACCACCCTTTGTAAGTTGGACTGAAAAAGATTTTTGAAACTACCATATTAGTAAGGGAGTCCTGTTTGATTTTCATATCTTTCTGTCACATAATTCCACGCAGTAGGTAAAGGGTTAACTGTCCTCATGACAAGATTTGTTTGAGAAAATATATACGAAATGGCAGCTTTTGAGCTTTGAAAGAAGCAAAGCTGTAGCTTGATATGGTAAATAAATCTAATACTGATCGCACATCTGGGAACTAAATTTCGAGGTAACTAGAAACAAGAGGCCCCAAGGGACCTGAGTGCGCTCACCTGACATGGTAGCCTAAATATCAACCCAGAGAACTGATTTCAACAAGTTGCATCTGCTCCTCCTAAGAAAAGCTTATACCAAATATCCAAAGGTTCTGACCAGTGGACCTAAAAAAAGGACATTTTTAAAGAATATTCCTCATATGGAACTAAGTTATAATTCGAGCTCCCACAGGAAGCCCATATATGAACCCAGGGACTTGGCTTTAACAGACTTGAATCTCACCCCCCTATGGATGCTGCACACCAAATATCAAAACATTCCGACTGCTGGATCTGAAGAAGATTTTTAAAGAAAATTCCTCATTTTGAACTAAGTTACAATTCGAGCTCCCACAGTCAGTCCAAATATGGACCTAGGGACATGGCTGAACAAACTTGAATCTCACCCCCTAAGGATGCTGCATACCAAATATCAAAACATTCCGACTGCTGGATCTGAAGAAGATTTTTAAAGAAAATTCCCTCATTTTGAACTAAGTTATCAATCATTCAGGCCCCCACAGTGAGTCCAAATATGGACCTAGGGACATGGCTTGAAGAAACTTGAATCTCCCCCCCCCCCCCCCCCCCCCCCCCCCCCCATAGGATGCTGCACACCAAATATCAAAACATTCCTACTGCTGGATCTGAAGAAGATTTTTAAAGAAATTTCCTCATTTTGAACTAAGTTGTAATTCGGGCTACCACAGTGAGCCCAAATATGAACCCAGGGACTTGGGTTGAACAAACCTGAATCTCCACCCCCTCCCCCCCCCCCCCCCCTAAGCATGGTGCATATCCAATATCAAAAGATTCTGCCACCTGGATCTTGAGAAGAGGATTTTCATGAAAGTTGCCTGAAATGCACTAAGTTCAAACTTGGGCTCCGATACTGAGCCCAAATATAAACCCAGGGGGCCAATTTGAACAAACTTGAATCAGATCCACCCCACAATGTAGTATACCAAATATCAAAAGATTCTGCCTGCTGGATCTGGAGAAGAAGATTTTTGAAGAAATTTGCCTGAAATGCACCAAGTTCCAATTCAGGCTTCTATAGTGAGCCCAAATATGAACCCAGGGGGCCAATTTGAACAAACTTGAATCAGATCCACCCCACAATGTTCCATACCAAATATCAAAAGATTCTGCCTGCTTGATCTGGAAAAGAAGATTTTTGAAGAAATTTGCCTGAAATGCACTAAGTTCAAATTTTGGGCTCCTATACTGAGCCCACATATAAACCCAGGGGGCCTATTTGAACAAACTTGAATCAGATCCATTCCACAATGTTGCATACCAAATATCAAAAGATTCTGCCTGCTGGATCTGGAGAAGATTTTTTAAGAAATTTGCCTGAAATGCACTAAGTTCGAATTCGAGCTTCTATAGTGAGCCCAAATAGAAATCTAGGGAGCTGATTTGAACAAACTTAAATCAGATCCACCCACAATGTTGTATACCAAATATCAAAAAAGTCTGCCTGCTGGATCTGGAGAAGAAGATTTTTTAAGAAATATGCATGAAATGCACTAAGTTCGAAATCGGGCTCCTATACTGAGCCCAAATATGAACCCAGGGGGCCGATTTGAACAAACTTGAATCAGATCCACCCTACAATGTTGCATACCAAATATCAAAAGATTCTGCCTGCTGGATCTGGAGAAGAAGATTTTTTAATGTTTTTCCCATTGCCTACAGTGTTAAAAAGTGCTGACTCAGCACTTTTTTCAAAGTCCCGAAACTGCGCCCTATGATAAAACCGATGGCAATTTTTTTTTACCAATCCTTTCTGTTGGTCCCAAGGAAGCTGCACACCAAATAAAAATTCTCGGTGCCGTGCAGTTTTGGAGATATGGGCATTTTAAATTTTTTCTATTTTTAGCTCCTGCGATTCCCACGGGCCTGCAGGAATTTTTTTTTTTGCATAAATCAAGTACTCATGACCCAATAAGCCCTCACATAAAATTTGGTTGAAATCGGCTTCTCGGTTCAGAAAACAGAAATTAGGGGCGGGGCCAAAATTTTTGCCCCTCCCATAACAACGCCAAATATTATCCCTCAAACTTCTCTTGAACAAATCTGAGTCTACACCTCAAAAGGAAGGTGCATACCATATATCAAGTCTCTGCTACTGCTGGTTCATGAGAAGAACGTTTACAAAGATTTTGGTGCCCGTTGGGGGCGTGGCACCACCCAGGAGGAGGGGCAACTTCATTTGAACAAATCTGAATTTGCATTAGGTAATAAACATTTAGCCAACATTTGAATAAAATTGGGCTAGTGGTTTAGGAGGAGAAGTCGATAATGTAAAGTTAACGCCGGACGGACGGATCACGATCAGTAAAGCTCCCGCTGAGCTTCGCTCAGGTGAGCTAAAAATGTGGGGACGGTTTGGGTTTCTGTGATTGAGGACGGTTTGGGTAAAATAGGTGGGGACGGTTTGGGTGCTATTCAGTTATTTCAATGGCCCCAGCCAAGAAACAACCAAGGGGACGTTTTGACCAACTACTGCCAGTATGGTCGAGCGTCTTGTTTTCGTGAGCGTCCAGTTTTCGTGAATTTTTTGCGAAATCGCGAGCGTTCCACTTCCTGATGTTCCGATGACGTCAAATCGCTTTGTTTGTAAACAATCCAAACCAACGGACTTATTGACGGCACAATATACAGATCTCGAAGAAAATACTGAATAAAATGCGAATAAAAAACGTAAGTATAACTAAATATTTCACCAAAAGTGTCATATTTGCAGCCCCGCATCGATTTAACTGTTCAATTGTTTTGTTTACGTATCATCAAAGTCCATGCTGGTTTCGAGATGTCATGTGACAAATCAGCCTCAGAATCAGATCATCCAAGCTGTCTATGGAAGCCCACTTCGGACCAGAAATAAAACTCAGTACACTGTATTTTAATGTTGTTTTATTGCAGGTGCTCGTTACTTGAGTAGTTGAAGCAGAATGCTTTTATTTTTTGTGGATTATATGAGAATTTTTATGAGATGTTTTGCAAACTGTCTATATCATTTTTTTCTCTTCTTTTTCAGGCTAACCCAAGAAAGAAGCAAAAAGCCAACTATAGACTGTATGACCTGGACAAAGTAAAGGCTGCCTATGAGGATGTTGAGACTAAAAAGGTCAGCATAAGGAGGGCAGCTTTATCATATGGCATCCCATATAGCACTCTTAAGGACAGAGTCGATGGAAGAATTCACCTGTCAACAGTAAGCTCAGCAGGCCTGGCATTCTGAAAAATGCAGGAGGGCAAAAAATCGCTCTCCTCAATCAGCTTAGGAGAGCTATTAGCTTTACACAGCATTTTGAGTATCCAGTTGAACGAACTCATTGAAACTGAAACCAACAGACTACATCAGTGATTTTATTAACTTTACTAAGGTAAAGCAAAATCTCTTAGACATCTAGATGTCTCACTCAACAACCGAACACACACTTGACAAGACCTGTGTGTGTACCCAGACCTGTTGGCCAAGAAAGTCATACGCCTACCACTACCACCCCCAGGGGGGTTGAAGGTGGTAGTAATAGGCATATGACTTTTTTGGACAACAGGTCTGCTTGAATCTGCAGTCACATCCTGGTGCAAGTGCTTCAAGTGACAGGATAATAGTAATGGTAGTATATTATAGTGTCAATATTCCTTGAATAATTACCCCTCAAACTGTGATGTCAGTTGTTGAACTTGAAACTGACAGAAAAAAAATATTGCTGTGACCCATTTTGCTTCAAATGATTGCAACTGTGTTTGGGTATGGTTGCAGCCATTACCTTTTACCACTAAACCACTTTCAAAATGAAATTACGTGATGTTATGTGTCTTCGAAATTAAATTACATTTTTGCTTTACAACAAAAATTTAATGTGAGCATAATACATGTAATCTCAATCATCCCAGACCAAAATATTTAGGAGGGCAATTTTTCGCTCTCCTTAATTCTTTCAGGAGGGCAGTAAGGAGAGCTAAAAAATCGCTCTCCTGAAATTGCCAAGCCTGGCTCAGGACCTACAGGCCATTTCACACCAGAAGAAGAGCAAGAGTTGACAAATCATGTGATTTTACTTGCCGAGTTAGGTTATGGCTATTCTTCTAGAGATGTGCGGAAGAAGGCAGCTGAGATGGGTGAATTTATTGGAAAGCCAGCTAAGAAAGGGATAATGAGTGAGAAGTGGCTAAGGAATTTTCTTAAAAGATGGCCACGCCTAAAAAGTGTCAAACCGCGTAAGCTCTCTATTGCAAGAGCAATGGCTTCTACACCTGCAGTGATTGACAAATACTTCGATAACTTAGAAGAGATTTTCGAAAAATATGGATTGTTCGACAAACCTGAGTTAATATATAATGTGGATGAGACCGGGATTATCACTGAACATACCCCACCTAAAATCATATGTGAAAAAAGACTATCAGCTAATGCCATAACTAGCAATCGTGGTGCAACTACAACTATAATAAGCTCTGGCAATGCGTTAGGCACAGCACTACCACCGTTTTTTGTTTTCAAGGGCAAGAGACTGACCGAAGAT
This sequence comes from Pictodentalium vernedei, assembly GCA_031216915.1. Lineage (NCBI taxonomy): Eukaryota > Metazoa > Mollusca > Scaphopoda > Dentaliida > Dentaliidae > Pictodentalium > Pictodentalium vernedei. Next base: position 528,747,374 of record CM062293.1, read on the forward strand.
CTAATGGATGGCAGTCTACCAGGTACCCATCGTGTGCTACTATTACAGGAAATCAAGAAGCCACTGTACACCCGGTGCCCACGGGGAAAGGAAACACTTCACAAAAAAAGAAACACAGATCCAATACCCTCTATCAAGTATCAACTGCTCTCCAACTAACACCCCTCCACCCCCCCCCCCCACCCCCCAGATTGAGTCATATGTGTAAGGCCTAAAAAAAGTTGTTTCTGCTAAACCTACAGCCTCCTCCGGGAAGTTGCCTACCGCATTCATTTTATTGTGATTTTCAGAAAGTTCTCCAAAACATAGCATCTTCGAATTAACTTAGCTGCCCAGTTTAGTTTATGTTGCTTTTATTTGAAATAAATTTGTTGAGAATTAATTTCATGGGGCCTCAATTTATTATCCATGTGTTAAATGAACTTGAAACTAGGTATGGGGATCACTGCATTTGGATCCTGTGCAAGTAAAAAAATAAAAAATAAAATGCAATTACTACAACTGCCCCCGAGACATTTGCCACCCGGACATGAACCCCCTCATTATAGCAATTCTGGACATGACCCCCCCCCCCCCCCCCAGAAACTGGGTACGTCCTTTAAAAAAGTATTTTTTTAAAATAATAAAATGATGACAGTCAGGGCTGGGGGTGGGGGTGTGGTCAGTTGTCAGGGCCATCGAGGGGGTGTGTAACCGATGTAGTAACACCGGAGCCATTTAACACTCGGGGGGTGGGGGGGGGGGGGGGGGGCAGAGCCAATCCTCCGGCCCATATGCCTATGTCAAGTAGCTTCCCTGCTGGAGTACAAGCTGCATCATTCTTATGCAATTGAAACCGTGCTTTATTGCGGATATTTCAATATAATGCAACTCTGTGTGCCGCCACGAAAGAATTCATGGTCATGTGTCATCCATTTATGGTGGGCACCGGTGTTACTACATCGGATACCCCCCCCCCCCCCCCTCCCCCCCCCTCCCCCCCCCCCCCCCCCCCCCCCCCCGATGGCCCAGACAACTGACCATCTCCCCAGTTGCATCTACAAACCAGCATTGACAAAACAGAATGAGAGCGAGAAAGCAAAACAATTCTTAGAAGCGGCTGTTCCATAACCTACTGAGAAGAAGGTAAGAATAAATATATATAATTATATGATCAGTAATCTGCCATAAAAATATAATCTATGCACATGTAGTCTGTATAATTGTACTAAACTAAATTTCTGACATTCTTACTTTATTTCAGGCAAGAAGGGGTCCCTCAGGTGGAAAGGCCATAACCGAAAATGAAAATCAAAATGAAACTCAACCTCATCGCATTGAGATCACGGCAATTGCTTACGCTGCGGAAGATTCCGAGGAACGCACATTACCCACGAACCAGACAGCTGAACCTGTGGAAGTTGATGTTATTGACGATGGTGTGTGTTGTGTGTGTATGGGAGCGGACCTGCCAGATGATGAAGATTCATTTGAAATGCAAATTATACAGTGGGCTCAGTGTGGCCATTGGACTCATCTCGCAGTGTGCACAAAAACCCGCATAATTAGAAGGAATGATAAATTTTTATGTCCCCATTGTGAGTTGTAAAGTGGATTTTTTTTTATAGACATCAAATTACCAGTATGTAAATAATTACAGAAGTAAGTATTACAGGAATATACTGTTTAACTTTACATACATAATTAGGTATAAAAAACTAGTGAAATATACTGCCTCCCAAACATTGATACACAAAACTGATCGAGTTGCACGCCGTGTGCAATAATTAGTATGCTAACTACAGGCTTCCGTAGTTTTTATTGGTTGACACTGACATTCACGAAAACAGGACGCACATTTTCGGGTGACCTAGAAAACACCCGTACGACGGTTTGCTCTCGTATCGGAAAGAAATAAACGACAAAGTTCTCGTATCGGAAAGAAATAAACGACAAAGTTAAAATTTCTCCGCGCCGATGTACGGATAAAGCTCCAAAAATAATTTAATTGAAAAAATTATCACATCTGTTGCTTTATGTTGGCGTTAAAATACAGTTTAGTCGTTAAGTGAGCGAAAACCGGACGCACAATCATACTTTAAGTTTACTGGGGACGTTTTGACCAACTACATGTATTTGGGGACGTTTTGACCAAAACATTAGGGGACGTGTTGGTTTGGAGATGTTTTGACTACGATTCCTCAACAGAGGATCTCTTGAAAAATGTGAAGGGACACATTGTCACAAATGAATTTCTCTTTCTTTCACTTAACTCTTAAGTTGAGTGCGAGTCCCCATCTGATCTCATTTAACATAATTTTGCTAAAATAAATAGGCCCTAGTAATAAACATACCAGTAAGTCCAGTATCAATAATTAAAAAAATAAAACCATTCCAAATGATAAATTTCAACTTGGAATTGAAACAAGCATATCTCGCACAAAACGTCAGGTTTCGATTTCAGCACGAACTGCCTATGGCTATGGGACGATTCGACAGTTACTGCGTTAACCACAATGGGAAAAAGAACTTACTTCGAAAATCGCGCGCCAGTCAAAGTTCGTTTGGGAGGTGCAATTAACAATAAGTTGATCGGGATTTTTTGCACCCGCACGTTTGTAAATAATCAGTAATATGCCCATACCATGCAGAAGGAATAACAGTACGTTTATTTTTTGTTTGTTTTGAGCAAAAAACAATGATATACTTTCAGAATCAAAATGTCGGCTTTCTGTGTTCGAATTCGGGCGCGTGCAGCCTGCAGGTGACGTAATGTCGTAACTTCCCAGTGGCCTATTTTTCTTCAGTATTTCTCATTATTTGTCAGTCATATCTAGTGGTTCAAATAAATCACCGTGTCGTCAAACGAAATTATGAAGAGTTCTTGGAAATCATATGTTGAAATGTGGTCCGTAGGGACCAGTCTTTGAAAAACCACCAGGCTGCTTCTGGATTTTCACGTGTTGGCGGTGCTGCCACATAACTTTTTTTTCAAGAGTAACAAGAAAATTCTGTTGCGAGGCACCAGTGTGCAAAAAGCTGAATTATTGTGGTTTTTCATTTACTGACACTCTGTTATGCGATGCTTGCGTTTGCCCATTTCTTGGCGTTGGGGGAAGGGGGGGGGGGTGAGGTGCGAAAATATTGTAGGGCCCAGATCCCTGGCCCACTCCATCCCACCACTCCCCCATTACACCCTGGCATGCATTCACCCCTTAGTTGGTAGGAAATGTGGTTAAAAAAGACGATTCCCTATGGGCACTGTTCTTTGGGTGGCAAGTCTTTTGTTGTCTCCCGCTTTTTGAAAAAAATTAAATTCGGGGTGTCCTTCCGTCCGTCCTTCCATCCTCCCGCCCTTCCCTGTTTTTCGTTTCCAGACTGTAACTTTCCTTACAGTGACCGGATTTCGATGAAATTTGGGTAGTAGATCACTTTCATCAATTGTGGGTCCAAGTTCGAATATGGGCATTTTCCGTGCATATTTAATTAGGTTGCTGAAATTTGATTGGCTGACGGTTTCCAGACTCTAACTTTCCTCAAAATTAACCGACTTCCATGAAATTTCATATATGGATTACTTTTATCAATACCTTGGTCAAGTTCGAATGTGGGAAATTTTGTGCCGAAAATCTGTCTGCCTGTCCGCCTGCCCCGTCAACGCACCTCGGACTAAAAGCCGTATTTATGAACCGATCAAAACAAAACCTCTTGGGTATCTTTGTTATCATTGTGAGATCAGAATATGTGTTTTGGGGTTTTATCCAAAATTCAAGATGGCCTCCAGCGGCCATTTTGTTCCGAAATTAGGTGTAATCAGTTTTTTGTACAGAACTTCTATATGAAAGTTTGGATTTGAATAAATTTTTGTATGAATGTTTAGTAACATGCAATACATCACATATAATACGGGTTTTGTTCTCGTGCAAAAATTATGCAAATTAGGGAAACTTTGATTTATTCAGTGCTACTACCAATACACAATAAGTGCACACCTTACGTGTTTTTCGTTTCCAGACTCTAACTTTCCTTACAGTCAGTCGATTTCGATGAAATTTGGGTAGTAGATCACTTTCATCAATTGTGGGTCCAAGTTCGAACATGGGCATTTTCCACGCATATTTAATTAGGTTGCTTAAATTTGATTGGCTGATGGTTTCCAGACTCTAACTTTCCTTAGAGTCAACTGATTTCAATGAAATTTCATATATGGATTACTTTTCACATCAGTTTAATGTAATATGTCTTATACAGTCTTAATTTTTAGTGATTCTCACAGTAAAACTCCACATCACTTTACTTGCTTTGACAGTGACCTCCTTGAAAATAAATCTGATAACCACTGTCTGAAGCACTGTCAGTTCTGTCTCTTCCAAATAACTTCAACTCAACTATATTCCACTGGATGCATTAATTCCCCTTGAAACTGCTGCCCAGCGGGAGACATGAATTTACTGAATTTGTTTGTTATATTCACATTTTACAAAGAGTGGAATAGGCGTCGACTGGAGTAGGGGGGGAGGGTGAGATACAAGTTTATTAGCTGACCTGACTGAAAGTTAGGGGGAGCTCAAGTGATCACTTTCTGTCCATCCGTTCGTCAGGCGTGAACTTTACATTATCGACTTCTCATAAACCTGGGACCAAATTGAACAAAATTTGGTACACATGTACTTTATCATATGTCAATTCAAGATTGTTCTAATAAAGATGCCACGTCCACAGTGGGCACCACAAGGAGCATTACTCTGACAGCACTCAAAATTTTTTTTTCAAAAATTAAAAAAATCAACCTCTCCAGAATCATCAATTAGAATCTTCTGATATTTGCTATATAACATCTCTAGGAGGGGTAAGATTCAAGTTTGTTTAAGTTAAAATCCTGTCCCTGGGTTAATATTTGGGCTCCCTGTAAGATTTTAACTTAGTGAAATATGAGGAAATTTCTTTAACAATCTTCTCCATCAGATCCACCAGTCAGAATCCTTTCATAGTTGGTATACAACATCTCTAGGGGGTCAGATTCAACTTTGTTCAAATTGGGTTCCCCTGAGTTAGTATTTGGGCTCTCTATTGGAGCCCAAAGTTTAACTTGGTGCATTTTGAGGAAATATCATCTTCTTCAGATCCACCAGTAAGAATCATTTCATGTTTGGTATACTACATCTATAGGGGGGTGGGGATGGGCCAGATTCAAGTTTGTTCAAATCAAGTCCCTGAGTTAATATTTGGCCTCCCAAAGGGAGCCTGAATTTTAACTTAGTGTAATATGAGGGAATTTCTTTGAAAATCTTAGCATTCACCAGTCAGAACCCTTTCATATTTGGTATACAACATCTCGAGGTGGGTCAGTTTCAGATTTGTTCTAATCGGTTACCTGCTAATATTTGGGCTCCCTATGGGTGTAATATGAGGAATTTGTTTTTAAAAAATGCATTCATATTTGGTGCACAACATCTCTAGGCAGGTCAAATTCAAGTTTGTTCAAACCTGGTCCCTGGGTTGATATTTGGGCTCTCTATTGGAGCCTGAATTTTAACTCAGTGCAATGTGAAGGAATTTCTTTAAAAATCTTCTTCTCCAGAATCATCAATTAGAATCTTCTGATATTTGATATACAACACCTCTGGAGGGGTGAGATTCAAGCTTGTTCAAATCAGGACCCTGGGTTGATATTTGAGCTCCCTACTTAGTGCTATATGAGGAAAATTTTCCGATATTTTAGTATATAACATCTCTATGATGGGTAAGGTTCAAGTTTGTTCAAATCCAGTCCCTGGGTTAATATTGGGGCTCCCTGTAGGAGCCCAAATTTTAACTTAGTGAAATATGAAGAAATTTCTTTAAAAGTCTTCTTCAGATCCACCAGTCAGAATCCTTTCATATTTGGTATACAACATCTACAGGGGAGTCAAATTCAAAGTTGTTCAAATCGGGCCCTTGGATTATTAATTTGGGCTACCTATGGGGACCTGAATTTTCTCTTAGTCCAGTATGAGGGATTTTTTAAAAAAATCTTCTTCAGATCCTCCAGTCAGAATCCTTTCATATTTGGTATACAACATCTCTAGGTTGGTCAGATTCATGTTTGTTCAAATCAGGGTGTGGGTTCATATTTTGGCTCTCTATTGGAGCCCAAAGTTTAACTTAACTGCAATGTGAGGACATTTCTTTAAAAACTTTCCTCTTCAGATCCACCAGTTAGAATTCTTTCATATTTGGTTTCTAACATCTCAAGGGGGATCTTTTTCAAGTTTGTTCAATTTGACTCACTCTTTTTTTTAAAGAAATTTTACTGAAATTTGTAGGGCAAAATTTTACTAAAATTTTAAAAAAAGATTTAGTGAAATTTTTAACACATTTCATGAAATTTCACTGAATTTCATCAAAACTGTGAAATACCGCCAAAATTTCACCTTTTCACCAAAATTCACTGAAATTTTACTGAAATTTCAGTGAAATTTTCTCTTGGGTATCAACATGAAACTGTGTGTGAGACCCCTAGGAGTTTTATTAGACATTTTTTTTTTGAAATTATAAAAATATAAAACAAAAAAAATGATTCTTTTTAATATTACAGAGGTTCCCACTTAATTGTATATCTCTTAATTGAATAAATCTGTTAACCCTTTACCTAACAATTCGGCCACATCCGCCTGCATAATTCACAAATTGAACTTGAAAAATTTTGAAGACTCCGAAAAATGTCAACAAAACCACATCATGTGACCCCTCAATGGAACAAGCTCATTGAGCTGGTTCCAATGAGGGGTCACATGATGTGGTTTTGTTGACATTTTTTGGAAAGTTTTGAAAAATTTATATAAAAATAATAAATTTTGATAAAGTCTGTGTTGGGTAAAGTGTTAACCCTTTACCTAACGAATCGGCCACATCCGCACACATAATTCACAAATGTAGCTGTTGAAAAATCCAAAATTTTCCAAAAAATGTCAACAAAATCACATCATGTGACCGCTCATTGGAACGAGCTCGTCGAGCCCGTTCCAATGAGGGGTCACATGATGTGGTTTTGTTAACATTTTTTGAAAAATTTAAATTAAAATAATTTTTTTTTAATGCTGTCAGCATTGGGTAAAGGGTTAATAGAATAAAATTTCCAAACACCAAGCCATTTACCATATCTTTCATACAAGTTTAACTTGTTGATTTCATATTGGTTATAGAGTAAACTCCTCTAGATTGAAAAAAAATTCTTGAAATCTGTTGGCAAATTACTTGGACGACAATCAAATTTGCCATATTGATAGACACTTTTGGCATGTGTACACCCAACTGAGGTATTTAATCTACATTATCTTGTTTGGCTTAGCTCAATGGGCTTTTTCAAACAAGATATTACAGAACAAATACTCAATTTATCACCAGAAGATAGGAAAATGACCAAATTCCTGTTAGATGTATATTACTCTTATTTGAATATTTTTGTGTTGCAAAGAGGATATTCAGTTAACAGGGTTCCAGTGTACATGTACAGTTAAAACTAGAAGTCCTGTCACGAATAGTGCGCTTATCTAGGCTTAATTGCGCATTGGAATTGCGCGCAATTGCCATATCAAATGGCATCCAAAGCATGGCAGGTTCTCTTGGTTACTCATAGCAAACACGTGCAATGTTTCTGCCAATGGACCTCCGGGTTACCTGGAGGTCCATTGGCTGAAACATTGCTTGTGCATAGGCCATATGTACAGAATTTGCTAGCTTTACTTGGGCCATAACGCATACATTAACACAAATATCAACGTGCTATTTGTGCGCATTTCATGACAGGACTTCTAGTTTTAACTGTACACACAAGAAATTTCCGGACCATAGCTTCAGCCGTGTTTCAGATTTGTAGAGACTGGCAGATGGACGCTTGCTGAATTGGAATAGGTCACTGCCTGTGTTCATGTTTATTCTAGTTTTTTCAGACCAAAGTAAATAACTTAAAATTTCTAAGTCAGAAAAATCATGTTTATTCATGTTAATTCTAGACAATGACATTTCAGTGAAATAATTCTAATTACTTGGAAATGTTGAGTGCAACATGCAAAAGAAAATGACTCTAATCGTTTCTAATGGATTGTAGACTTCCAAATTCAATTTTATGTTTGAATTCATGTTTATTCTAGTTTCTTCTTCAAATGTTGATCATGAAATTTTCTAAGTCCAAAAATTCATGTTTATTCCTGTTTATTCCAGGTCATACAATTGTGGGGAACTAATTCTAAAACTTGGAATTGTAGAGGATAAACTATAAAAGAAAATCATTTTCATCATTTTTAATGGATTTTAATATTAAAAATTCAATATATGTCTGAATTCGTGTTTATTCTTATTTATTCCTGGTGGGAACCTGGAATTATTCTACACCAGGAATACTAAGCTTGAATAGAAGAGGAATATTCTACATTATTCAAGGTTTCTGGAATATCAGGAAAGCGGGGTACACATGTACATGTCTTAACAAGTTGAGCTACAGTGTCAGTGACACTTTCATTTATGTTTCCTGTCCAGTTTTCTTCTGATGATTTAACTAGAAAAGTCCATGATACACATTTTTGCTACTCAAAGACTGTCTAGACCCTTTGGCTTTGTAGTTGAGTCCGTTCAAGTATCGACTTCTGGCTACAGGTAGCCAAGGCTCACCAAGAAACAAGTGACAAGGTAGTTGCATAAATGATTAACATTTGAGTTCACAAAGAAAATTTCACAGAATTTATAATGGGATATCTGTTCTCTATTCTAGTGGTAAAAAGTGTCAAGAGTTGGAATAAGGCCTAACAGGACTACTGGTGACAGGTATTCCGATGCACACAGGCCTTAAAATATGACCCAGTTCCTGAGAATCAGTTTTGATTCTCGTGGACTCCTGAGAGAATCCATTTTCAGTTCATAAATGTTTTAGAATTTTGCTGTACTATTTTAGAATTTTGGTGTACTATTATAACCTGTGTGACAGTTTCAAAGCATATTTTACTAATTTGCTTGATGGCTGATCTGAACACTGATGGGACATAAGCCTTCAACAAATGCTATTGGGCTTGCTCCCGCATTAGGCTAGGGTTGCAGTTGGAACTTAAATATACTGTTTTTTTCAAATTCACTTTCGACTCCATTTTGAACAACCATCAACTAAGGAAAGACTCTATTGTTTGGTTCATTTTTAGCTCACCTGACTTTCAGTCAGTGGAGCTATAGTAATCACTCACCATCCGTCGTCATCTGTGAACATGGAGTTTGCATCTTCTCCTCCCAAACCGCTGAACCAATGAAATTGATATTTGAGATAATAGTTAGTTATGACATCGCAATTTGATTTTGTTCAAATCAAGTTGCCTCGCCCTGGGTTCATGTTTAGGCTGAAAATTTGGGGTCCAGTTCCGGACTTAGAAATTTTGGACCAAAATCCCCAAAAAATTTTTTTTATTTTTTCATGCGTTTTTTTTTTTTACACTGAAAATTTGGGGGCCGGGTGGGACTTGGAAAATTTTGGACCAAAATCGGGAAATTAGTTGTTTGTTTTTTATGCATTTTGGTCAATTTTAAGACAACTTTTTTTTTTTTTGTACTGAAAATTTGGGGGCCGGGAGGGACTCTCTATGGGAGCCCAAATGTTTAAATTTGTTCAGTATGAGAAATATTCTTTAAAAATCTTTTTCAGATCTACCAATAAGAATCTTTTGATATTTGGTATGCAGCATCCTTTGGGGGGGGGGGGGGAGGGGGGATGGGGGCGAGATTCAAGTTTGTTCAAGCCAAGTCCCTGGGTTCATATTTAGGCTGAAAATTTGGAGTCCCGTTCCAGACTTAGAAATTTTGGACCAAAATCCGGAAAATAGTTTTTTTTGGTTTCTTATGCGTTTTGGTCAATTTTAAGAAGAGAAAAAAATATTAGGCTGAAAATATTTTGTTTGGGACTTCGTAAATTTCCGAACAAAAATAAAAAAAAATCTGTTTTTCATGCGTTTATCTAAATTTTGGGATGTAAAAGTGCAGGAACTGAAAATAGTAGGAAAATCCTGTGTATTGTGTGGGCACAATCGCTTCATCTAGTTGGTATATGCTTTTCGTAGGAGGGGCGTATGCAGCTTATTCAAGACAAGTCCCTGGTTTGATATTTAAACTACCATATCAGGTGAGCGCACTCAGGTCCCCTGGATTAAAAAAATGAGAAAGAGTCTCAAGTAGGGTGTTATATATGCACCATTATTACAAACAGAGTTGGTTTTTTTTAGTCTCCACCATTGGAATCCAAAATGACAATTCATGTTACCAGCACTCCAGCATGTGATTGCCAGCATTGCCCACATAGGGCTATGTGTGAAGAACTGAGCGGGGAGTTAGAACAATGTGAGTACATTTCTAGCTTTCCTTGAAGTGGTCAAGGTGAGCTTATCTAATTGGTCTCCACCGTCCATCCATCCATCTGTCTGTCCATCTCTGTTCACGCCATATATTGGGCTTCTCCAAAACCACTGGGCCAGTTCAAGTCAGAGTTTGTGTGAGTGGTGGTCCCGAAGCAGAATTGCATTTTTTTTTCAAGGCAACATGCCCAACCCTATAGAGAGGGGGTTGTGGAAAATGCTCCAAAATTTTATAAAAATCTTTTCATGAAGCAGCATGTACAGATACTTGAAATTTGGAATGAAGCTTCCTCTTGGGGTTCTTGATTCAAGTTTGTTCAAAGGAAGTTCGTGAAGCAATATTTGCCTTCTAGTGGGTGTGGAAAGGTCTTTAGCTCTGCCCAAAATTTCTATTTTCTGAGCTGATGGTCCAATTTGAACCAAATTCGGTTTGTGATATTATTGGGTCAGTTCAGTCTACTTTCGCTTACAGTGCACTTTCGCCTACAAAAATTATCAGGTAAAAGTGTAGGCGAAAGTGCACTAATTGAGGTATAGATATAAGTGGCTAATTACCATCTCTACCCACAATAAAATAGACTGACCTTTTGGGAACAGAAATAATGACAAACCTTGCAGTCAAGTTACTTTATTACAACATTTTAATTCTAACAGAATATTAGACATCAATATGTAATAAATATACATAAATAAGAAAAGAAAGAATGTAACATGAGCGAACTCTCCATGGAATAATAGCGGAACCTGACACTTTATATAGAATTTTGGCTCCAATATGTAATTTGTTGCGCTGCATTGGTGGCACAGGAGTCTGCTATTATTCCATGGAGAGGCCCATGAGCGAACTCTCCATGAAATAATAGCGGAACCTGACACTTTATATAGAATTTTGGCTCCAATATGTAATTTGTTGCGCTGCATTGGTGGCACCAGAGTCTGCTATTATTCCATGGAGAGGCCGCATGAGTGAACTCTCCATGAAATAATAGCGGAACCTGACACTTTATATAGAATTTTGGCTCCAATATGTAATTTGTTGCGCTGCATTGGTGGCACCAGAGTCTGCTATTATTCCATGGAGAGGCCGCATGAGTGAACTCTCCATGAAATAATAGCGGAACCTGACACTTTATATAGAATTTTGGCTCCAATATGTAATTTGTTGCGCTGCATTGGTGGCACCAGAGTCTGCTATTATTCCATGGAGAGGCCGCATGAGTGAACTCTCCATGAAATAAAAGCGGAACCTGACACTTTATATAGAATTTTGGCTCCAATATGTAATTTGTTGCGCTGCATTGGTGGCACCAGAGCCTGCTATTATTCCATGGAGAGGCTGCATGAGTGAACTCTCCATGAAATAATAGCGGAACCTGACACTTTATATAGAATTTTTACTCAAATATGTAACTTGTTGCGCTTCATTGATGGCACCAGTCTGCTATTATTCCATGGAGAGCTCAATGAAATATAAAATTTATAAACACAGTACTTTACTTATTGCAAGTTAACATCCCAATTTTACCACATGCCCAGCTGCATCAAGAAACTGCATTGGCGACTTTTGTCCTAAAGATAACTGATCTTTGAGTCTTAGAAGTCTCTGATCAAGCTCACGGTATTGTCGTTTTCGCGAAGGAGGACGTGCACCATGCATATACTGGCTAATTTTGTTTCATTGTGTTTTTTCAAGTCTTTGAAGCACATTTACAAAAGCAAATATGTTGGGGTGAGCACGTTGGACAGTCTTATTGAGGTGACATTGCCATCCCTCTAGATGGTTGTTGGTTCTAGGACCAATGTTACTGTGTTGGTTCCAAATTGGTGGAAGAAAACGAGTCTCAACAACCCAATTCTCAACCATATAGTCATTAAATGTCGTTACTTGCACTACATCTAGTGAATCACCCATCGTTTCAATCCACACATCTTGAACCTGTTGAATTGGTAAAAGTGGCAGTGCAGCTGCACGACGCACCCATTTATGCACTTCCTCGTTGTCCCGGTACTGGTTAACCATTTCCAACTTCTGAACCTTTTTCCATATAGCCTGTATATATTGAAAAAAGCAGCCTCGTGTGTCACAATTGGGAAATGTCTGTTGTACTGCTCTTATTGCTGCCATTTCGAAATCAGTTTGAATGACCTCGGGAAGTAACTCATGGCCAGTCATCTCTTGTACCACAGCTTTAAGTTGTGTAAACAAACGCACATATGTACCACACTGTCTATTAGGAAGAAGGCAGAATGCAAGCTGGGACATTTTAGTACCCACAAGTCCATGAATAACATACAGTTGATCCCACAATGGGGGACAAGAATAGAATGTACCATCCATATACAGCTCTGACACTTGCTGCATAATTTTAAGGCATTCATCTGTATCAAAGCACAAAATCCTTTCATCATCACCATCATTGATACACAGGAATCGTTGCTCATCCAGTGTTACACACCATCTATCAGGTAGGTACACTTCTGAAAGTGAAGTTGGAAGGGCTGGTGTAGTTTTCCTTCGTCTCTTATACAACCCACTCTTTAAACTTGTATATGATGGAATGTCAATAGCCAAGTCTCGTTGAATAGTACTAATTTCTTCGTCGTAAATAGTTTGGATCGGCGCAGTTTCACTCTGACAACGCTGAAGCAAATTTTCTAAAAATTTATTAACGTCTTCCTGCTCTTGTGGGTGGTTATGCGAAGTTACATTTCTGACAAAATCATCTACAGTTGTGCATTTTCCATTACAACCAGAGTCAACACATCTCCAGTGCACACATGACTTTCTACGGTTATTCAGTCTATATCTGTAACCATTAAACAGAACCTGCATTCCACCTCTTTGAGACTGTACATACTCTACACGTTGGAGGTGTGTCATTTTGGTAACTCTGACTAAACATTGCCATGCCTCTATATATGTACATTTAGATGTTCACAGTTTACACAAATCTTTATTATTGCAAACTACAGTCTTTGATTTGGTAATTAATCAGCAGTTGATATGTCTTCAACAACAACAGTGTTTGTTGTCTGTAAGTTGAGTGTCTTAAAAACAACAAACAAAAAAGTTGTTTTAACTGAGGCCATGCTAATAAGTTGATTTATGCTTTAAAAACAGATCAGTAGTTTGTCTTAAAAACAACAAACACTGTACTTGTTCTAACTGCACTTTCGCCTACACTTTTACCTGATAATTTTTGTAGGCGAAAGTAGGCGACACCATTGGGTCATAAGTACTTGATTCATGCCAAAAAAAAATCATGAGTCACTGTGGGACCCCCCAGGAGCTAAAAATTGAAATATTTTCAACTCCTAAAATTTCCAAAACCCAACAGTTATTTGGTATGAAGCATCCTTAGGACCCACAGAACTGAATGTTAAAAACAAAATTGTCATTGATTGTAACAGGTTGTTATGTAGAGGAAGTCTAAAAATCGCTGAGTCAGCATATTTGCAAAAATGAAAAAAAAAATTTTCTCCAGAATCAATATATTTATTTATTTATTGGTGTTTAAGGTCACAGACTTATGCACAATGGCTAATCGTGACCGTGACAGTTTTACGGGTGGAGGAAGCCGGAGTACCCGGAGAGAACCACCGAGCAACGACGAGCAGCTGTCAGCTCCCCAACATCGTAACTCTGAACTCTGCACCGCAGCACAGGCAGGGTTAGATTGGTTGAAGACATGCGCACCATCGACGTGCAGTACGCCTCAGTACACAGCGTCATCGTGCCCCCATGTAGGCAATCGGGGTGAAGTGTCTTGCCCAAGGACACAACGCGGTTGCCGCAGGTGGGATTCGAACCGAGGACCTCTCGGCTTGCAGCCTGCACCTCTACCAACTGAGCCACCGCGCCCCCTCCAGAATCAATGATTAGATCTTTTGATATTTGGTATACAGCATAAGTTTTTTTTTAAATTAAGCCACTCAGTTTATATTTGGGATCAATACTGGAGGCCAGATTTTTAACTTAGGGCAATGTGGGGAATAATCTTTAAAAAACTTCTTCAGACCCACCTGTCATAATGCTTTGATATTTGGTATATATAACATCTCTTGTTCACTACTAAAAACTCTTAATGAGATTTTACCAAAACTTGATATGCAGCATAAGTGGGAAACAGATATTTGATTTAAATGAAAAAACTTAACCCAAGCTATCATGGGGCTCAATGTGTGCTAAAAATAAAAACAAAATTCTAAGTTAATTTTATAAGGAGCCATGTTTTTTAAGAACGACTATGATCTATAAATTCAAACTCAATTTATCATCCAGAAACTGAAGAATTTACAGATGATGGATGGATGGATGGGATGGGATGGGATGGGATGGGATGGATGGATGGATGGACAGGCAGAACACTTACTTAATATAATATGTCTCATTTTTTTTTCAAAACAGGCACATAAACAATACAGGCATAAATTTAAAATACTTTTTAATGCACACACTTCGCAGTAATAGTTTTTGGCATCTGTCTATTATAACAGACTTTGACACAGGTACACTTACTTTAATCTTCAAAAAAACATGCAACTATAAAAGATCTTGTACATTTTGCACAGGCCATATGTAGAGGATATCTTTTGTTTTTGAGTGGGTACCGAAAATTATCTCATGTGTGACCGAGAGAAACGTTTATTTTTTGCCGAGCACTTGCACAAGTGAAAATAACCATTTGTCTCGTCACAAGTGAGATAGTTTTTGATAACCACTCAAAAACACTAAATTTTCTTATTACAAGCTTTTTAGCTCAACTTTGGCGAAGCCAAATTTGAGCTCATGCCATGGCCAGTTGTCCGCCTGTCCATCAACAATTCAATACGGCTCGGGCTAGAGGCCATATTTATGAACTGATCTTCTTGGGTACCTTTGTTATGACCGTGGGACGAGAACAAGTGTTTTGGGGTCCGATCCGAAATTCAAGTTGGCCGCTGGCAGCCATTTTGTACAAAATTAGGTGCAATCAGATTTTTGTGCAGAACTTCCATATGAAAGCGTTGAGTTGAATAATTTTTTGTATGAATGTTTAGTACCATGGGATACATCACATATAATACAGGTTTTTTTCTTGTACGTAATTTATGCAAATTAGACTAACTTTGATTTATTTAGTGTTATTTTCAGCACTGTAAGTGTAAATGCCAATACAGCTCGAGCTAGAGGCAGTATTTATGAATCGATCTTTACAAAACTTCTTGGGTACCTTTGGTATCACCGTGGGACGAGAATGAGTGTTTTGGGGTCCGGTCCAAAATTCAAGATGGCCAATGACAGCCATTTTGTACAAAATTAGGTGCAATCAGATTTCTGCACAGAACTTCCACATTACGTGTACAGTCCCTGTAAAAGTAGCCTTCTAAATTACCCCAGTTGTTACATATGATTGTATAATGCAGTCACTGTTAATCCGGTTCAATTAAGATCTCTGTGTCTATTTATAGAGGAACTTTTTATGAGTGGGCGGAGCTAATTAATGGGGTTTTCCAGCACTGGTCTGATAAAGCATAACACTTTTGAGATGTTGCTTATAACCTTTCTGACAACTTTTATTTATCAAATGTTGTTAAATCTTTTTGAAATTTATTCTGTATTTTGTTACAATTTATTGAGAATGCATATATATCAATATATTCAATTAACTGTAATTTGAAACAAAAACAAAAAACCACATTAAAATAATCTTGGCATATAAAGTTCAAATGGAGAAATATTCAAGTCTAATTAGAATATTCATTTTTGCATTTAACACTTCACGTGACATAACTGTAAAAATCGGCCAGCGCTATACACGAAATTCATCATTCCCATTTTTTTTAGGATTTTATCTTAATTTTTTACTTCCAAAGCATATCTTAGGACTTCTGATTGAAACGAGCGTGTCCGTTTCAGTCAGGGGTCATAAGCTGTGTTTTGGAAGCAAAACATATTTTGACAACTGCTGTCTTCTACTTTAACTAAGGTTAGATAAACGGCCCTTTACCCAACAGTTCAGCAGTACTGTCCAGATTATTGCACAAAAGCCTACACCATTGATTCTGAAATTTAGCTTATGCTCCCTCCTTTACAACTAGTCTGAGGGTCTGCGCTAGTTTCAGTTAGGAGTCATAAACTATATTTTGAAACAGAATCACGTAAAAAGTACTGTCCGGATAGACGCTTTTTGGCCCCCTCTTTAAGTTTTGCACTTTTCGACTCCACGCTTTTCGGCCTCGCCGGGTCTGGCGCTCTTCGGCCTCAGGATGTTTTGATGGGTTAATGTAATAATGTATAAAGAAAATAAATTCATTTTTACGATTTATTTCAAGTTATCAACTAAAAATATTCAACACATATTTACATCATCAACACAAAAAAGACTGACAACAAATCGAGATGTAATTGATCGCCTTCTATTTCAGTTATGACCGCTTATGATCTGCCCATATTAATACTGTCGAAAATAATTTTAATGATTTTATTTGCAATGTCCGTTTTTCGTTTTTGAATGCACTCAAATTAAATTGCGTTCCGGCAACAACATAATTATGCCGAAAAATAACTTTTAACTTTCTGTGGAACTAGAGGTGGTGTCAGAAGGCATATCTCTGCGATAGGCGACATGTGATCGTCGACATGTGGTGTGTGTGTGTGTGTGTGTGTGTGTGTGAGGGGGGGGGGGGGCGTACATCTGTTTTTTATGGGTGGGGGGGGGGCCTTTAAACTATAAGGGTGTCGAAGTCTGCTCTTACTGTACGTCGACTCGGCACATGTACATACGGCGATCTTAGGTGGAAAAGACAGCTATCCAGTATTAAGAAAACAACACTCGAACACATGGTCTCTCAGTGTGCTGCAAGACACGGGGCTGCAGAAATTTTTTTTTATTTTTTGCAACTATCTATTCAAAACACCGCTGGATGCTTTCCAATAAACTGTCGCAAAAAAAATTGTTATTGTGGTATAAAGTCTACAAAGAGTTAAATGGTGGGAAGTCGCCGTGGGAGAAGTCGGCCAAAAATAAAGTCAGCAACTGAAGTATGCCCCTAAGTCGGTCCACGGATTAAATCGGCCCAGGGCCTTTTCGTTGTGCTAATATACATGTGCACGGTTAAGTTAAGTGACAGGCCGAATGTTAGAAATTGAATTTTTTCTCATTGTGTTGCAACTATGTGTTAGAAAACACCACATGAGCGCTGTCTTTTCCTATAAATAGATTCAAAATAATTTCAATATTTGTCGTAGTGCTAATAAAATTGTTAAATGGTAGGTCGAATGTTAGAAACAAAATTTTCTTCACAAGTCGCAGTGCAAATATAAAAGTATATAGATATACATAATTGTAATTCAATTTAACCAGTTTCTGATGTTGGAAATCTCAAAAGAATAAACTTCATACGAGTAATTTATGCTTTATCTATTGTCACCAGTCAATGTTTTCATTGCGATCAGAGGCTGTTTCAGAAACAATCAACAGCTATTGTCGGCTCTTGTTTTACATCTTTGGAAGGTAATTAAAGGATTAGTTCGGATTAGGAAATGTTATTGGTACCAAATTTTATTGCTGCCACGAGAACTCAATAATTGATCATGTTAAGTGTTGTGTTATATTCAGTTACATTACAACAGCCTGGGTCTACTTTTCTCAGTGGTCCAAAGCAACAAACCTCAAGATATACGCAGCGTTTTTTAACGAAATATAAGATAAATGTACATGGTTCTTCTAATTTTGCCAAGTTCAGACGGGAAACTGAAAACTCTCCCAAATTCTGCCAATTTATCATTTTTAACTGATTTCAGATACATTCAGACACATCGCGTCCCATCTCGCCACATAAGGAAGGGTCTCTGCTAAAACACTCGAGGAGTGAGGTTTTCGCTCACAAAATATGCTCTCAGCTTCTTTTTCATTGCCCGAAATATGTCTACCACTGCAGAATAAAAAAGGTGTGTATTTGAATGACTCTTTTTGAAAGGTTCTTCAACCTGTTACAAATGAGATTTTTTTTATTATTTCCATTTTTGGCGTAACTTCGCTAATAATAGTCGGATTGTAAAAATTCAAGGACGAAATCGCACTGATTTTTACTCAATATATTCGAAACGAACCACGTTTTTAAAATTTCGCTATGATATTTAAAATAGTATGTCGACTGGTTGCAAAAATGTGCTAATTGGTATCCAAAAATTACGAGATCAAAGAAACACCGACATCGACAAAAAGTAACTAGAAGGTCTTCACAAATATTCATGCGAGATCGAAACTGCCCTCAAAAGTCATTTTGTACGATATTTCGAAATAAATTTTAACAATTTTATTTTTATTTGTTTAGTTTGGGAGCGATGCACTTTTTTCCCTAATTATCAACGGCCGTTTTGCAGAGAAATGATGTTTGGAGGTCCTATTTTGGGTCGGAAGCATAACCTTGTCACAACACTGGGAAACACTTCGTGCTAATTATAACCGATAGTACGTCTTATTGAAGTCACGTAGTTGGGTTTTGATACCCCACCTCATAGAGCAGTTAGTGGGGAGTCGATTGGCAGTGTTTTACAGGGAGCGTACACGTAATGATATGAAAGCACTGATTTGAATATTTTTTTGTGTGAATGTTTAATACCATGGGATACATCACATATAATATGGGTTTTTTTCTCATGCAGAAATTATGCAAATTAGATGAACTTTGATTTTTTCAGTGCTAGTTACACACAGTAAGTACACATGTCAATACAGCTTGGGCTAGAGTCTGTATTTATGAACCGATCTTCACGAAATGTCTTGTGTACCTTTGTTATCACTTTGGGATGAGAACGAGTGTTTTGGGGTGTGGTCCGAAATTCGAGATGGCTACCAGCAGCCATTTTGTACCAAAATTAGTGCAATCAGTCTTTTGTACAGAACTTATGTATGAAAGTTCTGATTTGAATAAATATTTGTATGAATGTTTAGTAACATGGAATACATCACATATAGTACGGGTTTTTTTCTCGTGTAGAAATTATGCAAATTAGATGAACTATTTATTTATATTTATTTATTTATTGGTGTTTAAGGTAACATACTTCTGCACAATGGCTAATCGTGACCACAATTAGATGAACTTTGATTTATTCAGTGCTACTTATACACTGTAAGTGCCAATGTCAATACAGCTCAGTATAGAGGCTGTATTTATGAACCGATCTTCACGAAACTTCTTGGGTACCTTTGTTATCACCTTTGGACGAGGACGAGTGTTTCTGGGTGCAGTCCAATATTCAAGATGGCTGCCAGTGGCCATTTTGTATCGAAATTAGGTTCAATCAGTTTTTTGTCACAACTTCTATACAGCTCGTATTTATGAACTGATGATCTTCACGAAACTTCTTGGGTACTTTTGTTTTCACCTTGGGACAGGAACGAGTGTGTTTTGGGGTGCCTTTTTTATCACTGTGCTATGAGAACAAATATTTTGGGGTTCAGTCAGACCCACTCTGGGACTCAAAGATTTCTTTTCTAGTTTAGCATCTGACTGTCGCCCACCTTTACAATACTTCACCTATACATTTGTTACAGGCTACGGCCAGTATTTATGTACAGGCCATTACAATACTTAATAAGTACCTTTGTTATCAGGTCATTACCTAGATGTTTGTCATTGTTGTGTCACATACTATACATGTACATGTCTTAACAAGTTGAGCTACAGTGTCATTGACACTTTCATTTATAAGAATTGGATAATGCCACTTCTTTCAACCTTGAATTGATGCATGAAAGTAAACAGCACATTGAATTATTGATATGCAGAAGTGATTTGATCGATACTCTGAACAGATAGCATCTTTCAATCTGATTCAACTGGCGGATTTCTAGTCCAAACTTGGCCTGAAAGTCCGTAATATAAGTTTTTGATTTGATACATCCTTTGAAAGGACGTACCAAACCAACAACTTATATTACAGCCTTTCAAGCCGTGTTTGGACCAGCGGGTTGAATGCATCAATTCACCGTGAATTATTGCTGGAAATGATAGGAATCCACTCAAAAACACTAGATTTACTTTTCATTATATGTTTTTAGAAAAAATTGATCATTTGCAGTGATAATTTCACTTGTATTCACCTTGAAGTGATGCTTTTAAAGCCACCATTTCGATTGATATCATGAAAGTGAAAATTTCTATATCTTCAAAGTGGGGGACACGATTTCTATCTTTTCGCAATTTCTCTTATAATTTCTCTTTAGTGTATGATAAATGACTTATGACTATATGTATCATGCAATACCTAGCTGCCACGGCATTTTCTGTATTTATTTTCTGAATACTGGATTAGGGAAATAACAGCAAGATGCCCTGATTTTCTGTTAACTATTACCACTATTTTTAATGATAAAAAGTAAATATGCCTGACACAATTCATTTAAAAACAGTTTTAAATTTGTTCTTAACAGAAAATTACATTTTTGATTGTTTGTTAAAAATTACAGACAAAAAGGAAAAGAATGCTTCCCTCTGTAGTGCTGGAGTGATGGTGCCAGAACAGGCCAGAGAAGCAAAAGTAAGATACAATTTTCTTGATTAATTCAACACAGAATCAATTATGATGAACACTCACATATTGCAGGAATGAAGACCCAATTATTTGTAAGATCCAGGAGGGTCATTATTAATCTAGTCCAGTAATATCGGAGGACACCTGGTTCTATTTTACCAGTAAAGAATAACTTGTTTACCACAAAAAAACAAGCACTGCTCAACTTCCCAAGGTTTAAACTTTCCGGTGACAATTCCCTTTCCAAGTAGATAAAATGAAGAACACAGGGTATTTTCAGAAATGCTGATCGGACGAAGTGAGAGAGGATGTCATAATATTAAGTCAAATTTGCACAAGTCCTGGTTGCAGAGCATAATTATATTGAAAAATACAAATAACAGAGAGGGCAAAGTTTAGAAATATTGTAAATTTTGTTTATACTGATGCAGTTTTCTCAATTGGGTGCTTTTTTGAGTGGAAGTGGCGATATTTATGAAGAAAAAAACAAAATTCCAAGCACCTGTTCTGTTCCATAGTGTAATTATGAATTAACACTGATTTTTGTTCTTTTGTTTGAGTTCGAGTTGAGGTGTCTATTCTGGGAAAGTTCTGAGAGGTATTTGTACAGGTGAAAATAAAATTATCAATTACTGATGATAACAAATGCCGACCGTCAATGACCAAAATGTCTTCTCACAGAAATCAGTGCATGTAAAGAAACAAAACATCTAAATGAAAAGAAAGTTGGATTAACCCTTAAGCCCCCATATAGCCCCAAACCGCCACTTTTATATTGCATTGAAGCAGGTGTTCCCTTGTGTAATCTTTTTTATTTCTCTTGTGTGTAGACTGAATTTTCCCTGGCAGTGGTTCTACATCACTGCTGGCTGCCTGTATAGGCAGCCAGCAGTGATGTAGAACCACTGCCAAGTCATCAATAACTATGTAAACAGAAAAAGGCCATAAATACTTTAAAATTAATCTGAGGACTTAAGGGTTAAGCAGAGTGTTGCATGAAAAATGGAATTTCATGTTACTGCAGATTACAAAAGGAAATTATATGCTCGGTGCACTTCCATCACAATGATATCCACAGGTGGTGGTGGGGAATAGGATAACAACAGAGTTGTGGGTCTTCAACAAAAGAAGCAGAAGAGGGTATTTGAAAAACCAATGATTTTTTAACATGGCATCAAAGGCATCAGCAAATTTTAGTATATGAACCACTGGGTGAAATCCAGTTCCAGTGGTGGTCCAAGAGTTTAAAATAACTAGTTTTGCTTGTGTATATTGTTTGTAAGCATGCTTTTCCTATAAATTCATCAAATTTCCTTGAAAATCACCCTCAAGCTTCTTGGAAGATTTTTTTTCTAATTTCAACATGTCTGAGAATATGAAGCTTTCATTTTTGACTGTCAACATCCCTGTACAGATGTTTAAGTCTAATGAAAATAAATAACTTGTTCTGTCAGGTAAGTTTTTTCTGACAAAATGTTTATTACTAGTGATGAGCCAGAGAAAGATTTTTCTTGGAAATGGCTAATTGAAGTATTTTACTCAAAAGTCAAAATTACATCATTAAAATTATGTCGTGGTTGAAACAGTTACTGAAAATAGATAAATAAGTCTTTTTTAATTTTTATCTGTGTTTGTTGTATAATATCAGTGTTAGACAAACCTCTACAGTAAGTTGCACTCTTCCAACTTTTCAAATCTTACCTGATAGAAATCAAATGGTTGGCTAGTTTTGAAATCACTTTAAATGTAAAAAAATGGGTGTGTCATGAACATGCCATAAATATAGTTCTGTCCCTTCATATGACATGCTTTTAAACCATACTGATACAGATCTCACACACTAATGATACAGCTGTAGATCAGACACACAGCTTTTCTTTTTCGTCATACATATTTTTGTTTCTATAATATTCTTTTAATTCCTAATTTCTATTCTGATTTAAGGGAAATAATTCTGAAAGTTAAATTTGATATCCATTGATATAAGTAAATAATTGTAAATACCATAGTTGTTAGTATATGTGAGTTTTATGAAAGCAAATGAGTGACATGAAATTTATGGTAAGCGCCATCACTGATCCCTTTTTAACCCTTTACCTAACGCAGACGATATCAAAATTTATTATTTTAAATATCATTTTTTAAATTTTTTCCAAAAATTTCAACAAAACCATATCATGTGACTCCTCTTTGGAACGAGCTCGACGAGCTCGTTCCAAAGAGGGGTCACATGATATGGTTTTGTTGAAATTTTTCGAAAAATAATATTTTTTCAGCTGCTGAATTTGCATATTACGCGGGCGGATGCGGCCGATTCGTTGGGTAAAGGGTTAAATCCACATGTTTTATATTGTTTTGAAAATAAATGTGACAGGAGACCACTCCCACATGAACAAACATGGGGAATGCTGATAAAGTCTATTGTGATGCACAGCTGTAATTGTGTATTTTGATATCCCTATCCACCTATCAGGAAATGATTTTCCTTGATTTTGTACATTTTAGATGATGGAAATAATTCCGGGTTCAAATGTCTACATTCCATGTCATTTGAAGCCAATAATATTTGAGGGGACAAAGAAGAGAACGGAGTTGAGTACACGGCTCTTAAGCTGCATATACAGGCAAAGCGAGCTTCGTGAAACAATAAAATTAAATTTATTGAGAGATGCAAATTTAATTATTCCTGCTATAATTGGTAAGTAAACTTAATTCTGTGAACTCACCTTTCTGATTTCAATTCACCAGTATATTCAATTTAATAATGTATGTTTATTATACTTCTAAACCCAAATTGGAGATTTGGATGGTTTTTATCAATGGCTCCATATGAACATTATAATAAGATTTTAATTCATGCATCTGCTGCTCAATTTCCAGCTTGGAGGGGAGTAGATTAGGAGGAGGAGGATATCCAAATCAAATGAATGTTTATAAAGTTGTTGCCCTTGGAATTTGAAAACTGTTCCCATAGGGTATTATAACTACAGCACTATTTTTCAGATTTTTCTATACTTCTCTTCATTTCAGATGAGTATGGAGAAATGGATTTCAACACATAAGAGATTTTAACTATTCATACATAACATAGTTATGGACCATTTCAAACTCAAAACATTTGTACTTTTTTAGGAATAACTCCCAGTATTTGTTGTCATATTTTATGTCCTTCGTTGTTTTTATAAATAATATTGGGTGAATAACATTCTCACACAAAGGCTCTGTCCATTCATACATACTCAAGTTATGACATTTGCCCTTTGGGGAATAAGCATTGCAGATCTATGGCTCCTTGTTAAACACAAGGAATGATATATATCTTGCCAGTTGGCTTTTCCAGAGATCAGGTCCCCAAGAATGAAATTTATTGCTTGGCATTGGTTTGTAAGTTCATATCAAAATAATAATTGTACTTGAAAATCATGGTTAGAGTCATTGCCAAATGCTTAAATAGTGCTTAAATTTGAATTTTCTGATATCAGTGGGAACCCTGTCTTATATTTCAAACAAATTCCTTTATATTCAACACACCAAATCGGAATTTTCAACACTGCCTTATGAAAAGAAAATACAGATCAGATCTGATTTGGATGTTTATAAGATATTCCAGTGTGAAGTTAGTTCCCTTTATTGAATTAGAATTTCATATATTTCAACATCCCCAGCGATTTCAATTTTATCTGTGATAACTTCCTTTATATTCATTCAAAAAACTTAATCTAAATTTGGTACAAAAATTGTACAATTAGAACAGCTTAAAATAGGCATATTACTGCAATGTGGGAATCAAGTGGGAGCATAATCAGGTTGGAAAATTGCAACTGCCAGCAAAGATTGTGAATCATGATAATTCTATGAAAATTTGGAAATGGTAAAAAATTCAGTATAAAACTTCATTGATGATTTGTAAAATTATGACTGATGCTTCATTTATATAATAACACAATGCCAAATTAAATGTTCTATACTATTTGAAATATTTTTCCATGTTCTGTAAGCAAGTTTGGAACTAATACCTAAATTGGTTGAGCCTGTATTTAGACACTCCTAGTAATCTTACCTAATATTTCAAAGTAATTCAATATTTAAGGTAAGAAAGATTTTTTTGCTCAACGGACTGAAACAGAGAGTGAGCTATAATGATCACTCACCATCCTTTGTACATTGTGAACATAGAGTTTGCAACTTCAACTCTGAAACCACTGGACCAATTTCAGTTAAATTTGGGTTGATTGTTCTGATACTGCATTTTATTCTTGTGTAAATCAAACTGAATCAAATTGTTCAGCTCCACAGAGAGGGGGTGGGGGGGGGGGGGAGGGGGGAATAAATATAAAAAAAATCTTGTTGTGAACCAGTGGGTGACTTGAAATTTTGTGCTAAAATTCCTTTTGAAGTGTAGAATCAACTGTATCAAATGAAGTTTGTAGAGAAATATTTGCCTTTTTAAAAGAATGGACAGGATTGTTGGAACTGCCCAAAATTTCAATTTTCTGTAATAATGAGCTGACTTTGAACCAAAGTTGGTATGTGGTGTTATTGGGTCATTAATTGCAATGCAATGTAAGCACTTTAGAGCAGTTTTGTATTTGAATTAAGCACTATATAAGTAAATTATTATTATTTATTATTATTAATACTTGATTTGAACAAAATAAAATTTTCCATCATCCCAGTGGCAAAACCAGGAGCTAAAAACAGAAATTTTTTTCAAATGGCCATATCAGGTCCAGAATTTTATTCAGATCCAATGGTAAAAAAACTAATGTGGGGAGGGGTTCAAGTCAGTTCAAGTTAACCCTCTGCACACTGATGTCAAAAGGGTGCAGTTTTCAGCAGCAAATATTTCCCATAATGAAGTTTGATATTTAACCAAATATACCTTGTTTGACAGAGCTCAGTGAGCTCTGTCAAACAAGTTATAATTGGTAAAATTCACAGTTAAATAAGAGAAAAACAGAGTGATTGGAGAAAATTCTGTTGTACTACCAGAGTGCTGGGGATTAAGTTCTTAGGTTGCTGTTTGGGCTACCTATTTTCTATTAACCTTTTACTTAACAGGAAAGGCAGACAATAATTAATAAAACTACCCGGTAACTGCAATACTGGAAAATAAGTTGGCTTTTAAATAAAAAATTAACTAGCATTACTCTACCACCTGCTAAATGGGTGTCCACTCTGTACTATTTATATGGGTCTGTGCTTTTAATTTTGATAAATGTTGCACACTCCATATTTTTATTCCCACCTGTACTTTTATTTGAAAAAGAGAATTCGAGTTTAAGGTCACATATTTCTGCGCGATGGCTAATCATGACCATGACAGTTTTAAGGGGTGGTGGAACCTGAAGTACCTGGAGAGAACCACCAAGCAATGGTGAGCAACTGTCAGCTCCCCAACATACTAACTCCACACAGGCAGGGTTAACATTGGTTGAAGAGAGGTGCACCATTGACATAGCCCTGGAAATTAGACAGGTGTGAGTGCAATTGCTCCCGTCATCACCAATGTTTTCTATATTATGGGAGCTAAAAAATGAACTCATTGAAAAATATTGTGAAGCACTAATATACTGTGAGGATAAATGTGCGTCATTTTCAGAAAGCAGCACTCTGTGGCCATCGGCAAGTTATTGTCATAATTCAGCAATTCATTATACATTTAACCCTTTGAACACCAGTGGTATCTGCCATGCCATTTCAATGGCAGCAATTAAGAGAGTCAATATTCAGCATTATTTGGGGTAGACCAATCAATATTTTCAACGTGCAGCCTCGAGGCTGCACGTTGAAAATTCTGAGTAGTCTACCCCACACATTTACTAAACAGCCATTCTACATAATGACGTCATGACGTTTCATGTTCCTTCCTGGAAAAGCAGGCGCTCAGTTTCAAAGGGTTAAGGTTTCTGGTGTTTGGTGACAGTATTCCCTGGAAAATTCATATATTAACATTTTACGGGTGCACTTTACTCTCATCTCTGATTTCGCGAGAGCTTAAAACTGCAACGGTCAATTTTGTTCATTTCGAGCACGGATTGACATGTAGTATGCCTTAGAACACTGTGACCCCAAGTGAGCAATGTGGGTGATGTGTCTTGCAGAAGGACAGAATGCAGTTTCCACAGGTAGTATTCGAATCGAGGACCTCTTGGCTTGCAGCCTGTACCTCTACCAACTGAACCACTAACCCCCCCCCCCCCCACCCCCCCCATGGGGCCATTAGCTATGTTTTTGAGACAAAACATGAACAAAATAATGAAAATTGAATACTGGTTTCAGGAATAGTGCCAGCAAGTTTTGGCTGTTATGTTGAGTAAAAGGCTACCAGAGTTATGAATTGTTACATGATTTATTCCTCTGTAGTGTTAATGGCAATAAATTAAATGCTAATTAAATCCATCTTCTAGTAGTAAAATGGGGCCTCTTGCTGGTATTAGTGCTTAGTGGTGTAATCTTCATTATTATATTTCTACAGCTTTTTCCTTTGTAAATAAAAACTATATCCTACTCCCCTGACCTCGAAAGTGTTATTCAACTCCCACGGCGATATCCTACTCCCAGTCATGACGGACTATTTTACTATCAATGACGTCAGCATGTTGGATTATTCCCCTTACGGCAAGTTACGCTGTTGCGAGTTTACGTCTGCTTTGTTTTCATACCGAGTGGTTCAGAAATGGCTGCATTTGCATCGAATGTGAAACTTCTAGATACGATAGATGACGAGTTTCTTTTGGAATTATTTCAACCTTATTCCACTGGGGAAGATGATGTTATTGGAGCAACCGGTAGTGACATTATTTCTTCAACCGAGGGCGCGTCAGTGGAATTTGGTCGATTCGAAATGATGGACGATAGCGAACTGACTGATTTCATTGTTCAAAATCAAAACAAAAATACGATGAAGAAAACTCTTTTGGATATCCGATTGTTCCAGCATTTTCTTAAAGCAAAGTACAGTTACACCGGAGAAATAGCGGACATTGACCCCAGTGATTTGTGCGATTACATTTCTCACTTTCTCGTATCAGTTCGGCGCAAGGATGGCAGGGAGTATGAACCTTCCACACTCAGAGCTTTGTATTCAAGTATCAGTCGTCACTTGAAAAATGCCAATTACAGCAAATGTATTATTTCAGACTCAAAATTTGCAAAGGCCAGAGAAGCCCTTAAAATAAAGCAGAAGCAGTTGAAATCGTTGGGCAAGGGCAATAAACCAAATGCTGCCGAAGAAATAACTGATACTGAAATTGATATGCTTTATGAGAAGAAAGTTTTGGGGCCGTACTCACCGAAATCTATATTGAACTCATTGTGGCTAACATTTACTATGCATTGTGGTATGCGTGGAGGGAAGGAGCAGTATGATCTGGTATGGGGAGACGTTAGCGTTGGTCAAGACGAAACAGGGCGAAAATATCTAGTAGTGGACGAGAGACACACAAAAACCCGCAACGGCGAAAATCCTCAAAATACGCGAACGATAAAACCAAAAGCATATGAAACTTCAGTGCCGGAAAGAAATCCAGTACGTATTTATGAATTGTACAGGGAGAAACGTCCATCGGGAATGCGAGAGCCAGGCTCTCCATTCTACATTTCAATTATGGCTGAAACGCAGAAACAAATCGATGAAAATTCTTATTTTGAAATGGGACAAAAATGGTTCAAAAACCAACGCCTGGGCATAAACCAAATCTACAAGTTCATGTCTAATATGAAAACTGACGGTGGGTTGCCTTCTAAAAAGCGATTGACAAATCATAGTTCTCGTAAGCATCTTATTCAGAAATTGGGTGACGCAGATGTTCCTCCAAACCACATTGTCCAAATATCGGGACATAAAAATATCAACAGTATAAACAACTACTCAAGAATAAATACTCACCAGGAA
Source organism: Pictodentalium vernedei (assembly GCA_031216915.1). NCBI lineage: Eukaryota > Metazoa > Mollusca > Scaphopoda > Dentaliida > Dentaliidae > Pictodentalium > Pictodentalium vernedei. Next base: position 528,776,142 of record CM062293.1, read on the forward strand.
AGAAACATTTCATCTATTCTCTCAAATGAATCAACTTCGTGCGAATCGAATTTACAGATTCAGCCACAAATTCCGATAACAACTGTATCGAGTTTGTCAACGACGTCAACTTCAAGCCGTTCCCAAAGTACAACTGCACAATCGTCTATGAATGCCATAACTTCCAACCATCGAGCACCTCAAATTCTATGATCCAACAACATCTTGGGAATATATTCGGAACGAGCACAATAAACAATCCGACCATAAACATTGTGATCAACCATTGCAGATGTTCCGCCTCAAAATCCTGCGATAACACTCAATCCACTTCGACAAATATTGTGCTTGATATTCCAACTGACAGCGAACAATAACTATGTACAGATCCACACAAAGTTATAAGAAGTTGAACATGACTACTCATTCAGTGTGATTGATTGAATTATTTCTTTAAAATGTGTTGATTTCCTTCATAAGTTCATATCTCACGTCATTTGAACTTCCATTTGAAAACGAGCGTCATTGCATTCCTTTCTGATGACGTCATATCAGTTCATTCATTCATGTTTTTGTGTTCATGCGCCGATTTTTCTAACCGTCAAAACAAATTGAGCGACCTTGGGAAACTGCTCTTGGATGACGCAAGAGGGGTATTTGTGTTGCAGATATTATCAGGGAAATATAATAAACACAATAGTTCACTGCTTGGAGTAACGTACGGTGTTTATTCTCTCGTGGGATGCGGGGATTATTTTCACTCGGCTAGCGCCTCGTGAAAATAACCTTCCGCATCCCACTCGAGAATAAACACCGTACGTTACTCCAAGCAGTGAACTATTGTCTATATATTAAATGTGAGCATATTCCAAAAATGTTTATAGTGATTACAATATTCTTTGTTTCTTTTTCAGCCTGCAGTGTGAGGTAAGCATCCCCTATTATGGATGCCTGTTACCCTCAAAAGATTAAGAAGGCCCTCAAAAATGTGCTGACATATGAAAATCGGTATGTAACATGTTTTCAAAGAAATCATAACAAAGATATTTGTGGAATCTTGCTATTTACCAATATGCAGCATTTTTCAGAGATTCACAAAAGAAAAATTTCAGATAAAACCACAAAAGTTTATCTAAAACTGTTTTGCATAACATCTATGAGTCACGATAACACCAATCCCATCGATTCTCTTTTGTCAGGGTTCTACTTTTTGTACTGGTATATCACCAAGTTACTTTTGGTTGTCAACATGGGCTAACTTGGTCTTTGACTTGTTACTACCCTAAAAAGTATGAAATGCGATTCAACACATACTTACTAATAATGATTTCATTTCAAAGATAATATGAAGCCCATCCATATATAATATGCAGCCTTTAAGTTGTGGCACCTCGACATCCAACTAAAGGCCAAAAATGGGCTGCAAACAGATTTAAAGGACACAAAACAAAACAAAAAATCTTTCTTAACTGGTAGAGTGCTAGAAGCCACTATCAGGGCTTTAATATGAAGAGCAGGTACCCCGGCCCAAAGATGTCATATTCTGTGGATGTGCTTCATATTATCTTAGAAGTGAAATTAATTAGTCTTCACGGGTTTGCCTTGTTAAAATTTATGGGAGAGTGCCTGATGGCACTCTCCCATAAATTGTAACAAGGCAAAGACGCATGAACAAATTTTGATGACCAAAAATAACTTAGCACTCTACCAGTTAAAGCACTGCTCAATTTTCTTCCTTTCAGAGGTACATGGTGATATCTTCAACACTAAACTCTATGATATTCATTAAAAAAGTATAAAAACTGGTCAGCTCAATATCCAGGGTCGTAAAAAATACACCACCAATGGGATGTAGGCTTAATTAGTACGATTCATTGAAACTTCAATGCATTTGCAGTACAAATATTGCCGATACAGATCGCGGTTCACGCAGAGAGAATTTTGATTTCTTCAAAGCTTCAAACTCGTGTTTATCTGTAATATTTATTCATTAAACGCTATCTTTCACTTTCACACCCAGACTTAATAAATTGAGGAACGCACATGGTTTTGTTTTGGCATTTTTGACGGAAGTAAAATGAGCTCAATGAGCTTGTTCCAAAGAGGGGTAATAAGCTTTTTGTTTCGAAGTGAAAAATCAAAACATTAATCATCAACTGTAGATTGTTCTTGAATATTGTGCAGGAAATTCCACCGTATACCATTGGCGTTAAGCACCAATAAATAATAATTATCCCCCTGTGTATTTGTACATTTGAATTTCAAGAGTAGTTTTATACACCTAAGACCAGATATGGGTAATCTGAAGTATTGACATATCGCGATACGTATCGTATTGTGACCTCTCTATTGTGATTCATATCATATCAGGAAGATGTGTATCATGCCAGGCCTGAAGGGATATGTTTATTTGTTGTTATAGTTTTGACATAAGGATCGATAAGTTGCTTATCACAACATTTTTGTTTCCTAATTTAGAAGAAACTTATTACAGACTTATACAATATTGAATTAAGAACATCTGTAAGTCTACTTGGAATTAAGATTTAAATTTGCACAAGCAAGTTTAGTTCCTTATTTTACACTTATTGTATCTGTAACTGAATATTTGTTTTAGTTTACAGAAATCAAGAACTGATGAAGAAAAAGAGAAAAGAGAGGATTCTTGAACTAAAACATCACTGACATTTTGTATTTTGTACATCCCCAATTTAACACACCAAGTCTGTTCCATATGAGTTGGAATGGCATAGTCATATTTCACGAGAGCCATAGGCTCAAGTGAAATATGACTACGCCATTCCAACTAGTTATGGAACAGCCAGTTCAATAATAATAAAGATATGATTATTACTTTCTGATGTTAGCTCACCTGTCTGAAAGTCAGTGTGAGCTATTGCCATCACTTGGCGTCCAGCGTCCGTCGTCTGGCATCCACTGTATGTTAGCTTTTACAAAACAATCGTCTCACAAACCAATGGCCCAAATTGAAACATATGGGTCACATCATCTTGGGGGTATTCTGTTTTAGTTTTGTTCAAATGGGGTATCCGCCTTTTTTGGGGCGTGGTCTTATGCCCAAATATGATGAAATTCTTTAAAAATCTTCTCATGAACCACCAGAGAGATTGACTTGATATATGGTATGTTACACTATTTGGTGTTGAAGATTAAAGTTTGTTCAAGAGAAGTTGGTAGATCAATATTTGGGCTCTTTGTGGGTATATAACCATTTCAGGCTCCCACCAAAATTTCTATTTCAAGAACCGATGGGCCGATTTGAATCAAATTTGGCATGCAGCATAAGTGGGTCCAAAGTACTTGATTGATGCCTGAAAAAATTGTTTTTGTTGCCCCATGGGTACAACCTCATGGGCTAAAAATAGAAAAAAATTCAAATACCCACATTTTCCATACCACACGGAACAGAGAACTGTTATTTGGTGTGAAGCATCCTTTTGACTAGGAGAATGGATTTTTAAAAAACGGCCATTGGTTGTGTCAGGGTGTTCTGTAGGGGTGTTTGAAAAAAATACTGAGTTGGCATATTTGCAAAAACTGAAAAAATTTTTTTTGTCAGAACTGCTTATCAGAATCTTTCGATATTTAGTATACAGCATCCATAGGATGATCAAATACAAGTGTGTTCAAATTGACCCCCTCAGTTCATATTTGGGCTCAACAGAAGAGCCCAAATAATTAACTTAGGGCGCTATGGGGAATAAGCTTTAAAAATCTTCTTTACATCAAACAGTCACATTCTTTTGATATTTGGTATGCAGCATCTCTAGGGGGTTAGATTCACGTTTATTCAAATGGGATCCCTGGATGAATATTTGGGCTTTTTACTGGAGCTCAAGTTTTAATTTGGTGCAATATGAGAAAATTTCTTAAAAAATCTTCTTTTTCAGACCCACTACTGAGAATCCTTTCATATTTGGTATGTGACATTTCTAGAGGTGTAAGATTTGAATTTGTTCAAATCAACTGCCTGGGTTAATATTTGGGCTTTATATGGGAGCCTGATTATTAACTTGGTGGAATATGGGGGATATTCTTCAAAAATCTTCTTCAGATCCACCAGTCAGATTCTTTTGATATGTTGGTATGCAGAATATTTAGGGGGGTTAGATTCAAGTTTGTTCAAATGGGATCCTTTGATGAATATTTGGGCTCTTTATTGGAGCCCAAATTTTAATTTGGTGCAATATGAGAAAATTTCTTAAAAAATCTTCTTTTTCAGACCTGCTAGTGAGAATCCTTTCATATTTGGTATGAGACATCTCTAGAGCTAGGTGTAAGATTCAAATTTGTTCAAATCGAGTCCCTGGGTTAATATTTGGGCTTCCGGTGAGAGCCTGAATATTAACTTTAGTTTATGCAATATGGGGAATAATCTTTAAAAACCTTCTTCTTCAGATCCACAAGTCAGATTCTTTTGATATTTGGTATGCAGCACCTTTAAGGGAGTTAGATTCAAGTTTGTGCAAATGGGATCCCTGAATGAATATTTGGGTTCTTTATTGGAGCCCAAATTTTAACTTAGTGCAATATGAGAAAATTCCTTAAAAAATCTTTTTTTTCAGACCCATTGGTGAGAATCCTTTCATATATAGTATGTGACATTTCAGTTCATTCCAGAGTCTGGGAAAGGCATATACCGCTAGTCTGTCCAGTGCTTTTGTTTGGGTAGCACTAAAATGAGTCTGCAGGTAGAAAAAGAGACTGTAAGAGTCTGTAAGGGACCGCAAGTAAACTATGGGGGTTAATGTTCTGAATTGAATAGTTTCTGGTTCTTTGGGTTATAAATAATACACATTCGAAGTTTGGTAGCGATATTCCAACTTTAACCACTAAAATTTCACTATTAATGTATACCGTGTTTTCAAACTTATGGGCTCATTTTTCGCAAGACGTGACAAAGAGTCCACAAATGAACTACTCATCCTAAAAGTACTAAATGAACGATTTCTGATTGAAAGCAGTATAAATAATACATATTCGAACTTTGGAATCAATATTCCAACTATAACCCCTAAAATTTTTCTGTTAACCCTTTACCCAACGAATCGCCCGCATCCGTCCGCGTAATATGTAAATTCAGCATTTGAAAAAATATTATTTTTCAAAAAATTTCAACAAAACCATATCATGTGACCCCTCGTTGGAATGAGCTCGTTCCAACGAGGGGTCACATGACATGGTTTTGTTGAAATTTTTTGAAAAATTTGAAAAAAATGATATTTAAAATAATAAATTTTGATATCGTCTGCGTTGGGTAAAGGGTTAAATGCATTGCGGATGTATAATATTTATATTTACTCTGTTTTTAAAACTAATGGATACAGCATGTCCAGGGGGTTCACCTGGGATTTCTATCTTCAAAACCCAAAGAGTATTTAGTATGACACAGATATAAAGATTATTGACAAATCAATATTAAGTGTGGGTATATACTTGAATGGTATTAACTGCACTCTTGAAACCCCCTGATAAATTGGTAATGGGAAACCAGTCATCAGAGCTAGCAATCCAATATAATTTTGACACTTACTTAACTGGTACAGTGCTGGAAGCCCATATTTGGGCTTTACTCTTAAGTGCTGGTACCATAACTTAAAGGCTACATATTCAGTGGATATGCTTCATATTATCTTTTAAGTGAAATTATTTTATCTGTATGGATTTTCCTTGTTATAATTTATGGGCACTCTCCCATAAATTGTAACAAGGCAAAGACATGTGAAAACTTTTTTGTGATCAAAAATAATTTAGCACTCTACCAGTTAATTGTTAATTCGACCAGTGGTTTTCTTATGCTATCTCTGTCTCCTATCTTGCAAAACCTGAGACTGTGAGTTGGCCTTCTTGCAATTAATTAAAAGGTAAATTTAGTGTTTAAAATCCTTGTATCGCTACCAACCGTCGGACACATATTAAATATAATTGAACCGACCAGAGAGTGCTTATTTGAATTTTTGAAAGTCTGTGGTTCACTTGCAGTCTCTCTGCCCCGCATTGCAAAATTTGAGTCCTTAAGTTTGAATACGCGCTATACATTAATAGTGAAATTTCATTGGAATATTGTTACCAAACTTTGGGGATGTATTAGTTTAACTCTTCTTAATCAGAAACCGTTCATTTGGTGTTTTTAGGATTAGTAGTTCAGTTGCGGACTCTTTGTCCCGTGTTGCAAAAAATGAGTCCGTTGGCCTAAGTTTGAATACACGCTTGCAGTCAATTGTGAAATTTTAGGTGTTAAAGTTGGAATAATAAACCCAAACTTCGAATATGTATTGTTTGTAATGTTTTCAACCAGAAACCTGTCATATGGTATTATTATGACTAGTAGTTCAGTTGCTGACTCTTTGTCCTCTGTTGCGAAAAATGAGTCTGTAAGTTTGAATACGCGCTATACAGTGAACTGTGAAATTTTAGGGGTTAACGTTGAAATATCAACACCAAACTTCAGGTATGTATTATTTATACTTTTTTCAACCAGAAAAGGTTCATTTAGAACTTTTAGGACGAGTAGTTCATTTGCGGAACTCCTTGTCCCGTCTTGCGAAAAAATGAGTCTGTAAGTTTGAAAACGCGCTATATATTAATAGTGAAATTTTAGGGGCTAAAGTTGGAATATCGATACCAAACTTCAGATGTGTATTATTTATAACCCAAAGAACCAGAAACCATTCATTTCAGAACATTAACCCCCATAGTTTACTTGCGGTCTCTTACGGTCTCTTTTCTTCCTGCGGACTCATTTTAGAACTACCCGCTTTTAGTCGAGTTTTCGTATTTTGTACTTGACCCGACTGTCTTGTATTTTTGTCTGAAATACTGAAAAATGTTCCGAATGAGCCTGGGAGTTTACTGTTTTTCCAGTCAAACATGAAAAGACAAGCATGTAATTTAAACAGATCATTGACTTTTAGTATCTTATCCTTTGCAAACAATGGATCTGTGTGGGAGTTGAACCTTTTGTTATTTACTATTCTGATCGAGCGCTTTTGTATTTTCAATACGTCCCTAATTGCCCTACAATTGCCCCATAGTTGAATACCGTATATTAAATGACATTGTACAAGGGAAAAATAAAGTATTTTCATGATCTTTTGGAGTAATATTTTTTTTGTTTTATTAAAAGTATAATTAGCTCATCTTATCTTTGCAAAGATTTTTGATCTGCGGGCTTGATATGATAGGGTTTCATCAATATTTATACCTAGGAAACTCAAGGATTTTCTTCTCGTTTAATCCAACCTGCGTTATCTTTTGGTTCTTTATATCAATGTTAGGGTATCTCCGATTTTGTGTTGTTTGATTTGGGTTTATAACAATATACTTTGTTTTACCAGCATTTAATGCAAGTTGGTTTGCACAACACCATTCGTGAATTTTGGTGAGTTCAAGATTGAAATTTGTGTTCACCAAATCGGTTTCGGTTTGTGGGATAGAGTCATGGACAGTAGTGTCATCGGCAAAAGACAGAAGGGTCACGGATGTTAACCGACTAATATCATTTATATACAAGAGAAATAGAACAGGGTCAAGGACAGATCCCTGTGGAACACCATATTGAATTTCAGTTAAGTTTGATCCATGTTCGCCATATTTGGCATATTGTGCCCTGTTTGAAAGATAGTTTCTGAACCAATTGTAACTGGCGCCTCTGAAGCCATACCTCTCTATTTTCTTTAATAAAAAGCCATGGTTAATTGTATTGAATGCTTTTGAAAGGTCTAGAAATACCGCTAATGTCATATGTCAATTCAAGTTTGTACAAATAAACTTGCCGCACCCACAGGGGGCACCAGAAAGGGGCATAACTCTGATAGCACCATAAATCTTTTAAAAAATTCAAAAAATCTTCCTCAGATCCACCAGTCAGAATCTTTTTATATTTGTTATACAACATCTCTAGGGAGGTCAGATTCAAGCTCACTCAAAAATCAAGTGATGGCCCTTGCCCTGCTAACGTGTCGCCAGCAAAAATTCAATTTGTGACAGTAAAACCATCGTTTATGGCCCCAAACAATCAAATACAACATAGTTATCTCCTAAATTGAATGAAATATAAACTGTCCATATGGACCTGGATTATCCTTGAAATAAGATGCGAAAGGTCATTTAAACCCCTGAATTTCAGTTTTTACAGAAACATTTGTGGAAATCTTGTAAAATTGATCAGCTGAGCAATTATATTGAAAATTGGATTGATGTATGTCTTGTTTTAAACCCTTTACCCAATGAATCAGCCACATACACCTGCGTAATATGCAAATTCAGCAGGTGAAAAAATACTATTTTTCAAAAAATTTCAACAAAACCACATCAAGCGTCAAACTCATTCTAATGAGCAGTCACAAGATATGCTTTAGATGAAATTTTCTGAAAAATTTAAAAAATGATAACTTTTTATATTGTTTGCATTGGGTTAATGGAAAACATTAGTTGCCAGCATTTATTATACTCCCACTTTCGAAGAAAATGGGGGTATACTGGATTACATGCATCTGTCCCATCTATTCGTCTGCCCATCCGACAATATTCATAACTTTCATATCCCAATAACTTAAGTATTTGTTACTTGTTTTAATTCATTTATGCTTCATCAGTCCAGCAATGCAGTGGGAGTATGAATTGTCTTCAGCAATAGCTCTTGTTTTACCTAATTTGGTATTGTATGTATATTTTGAACGAAATAAACTGTTAAAACTGAGATTTGTAATGGATTTATTTATACCTTGTGGAATGTAGGATACATTATTGTCTGAACTTCAGCTGACATTAAGGTTGAATTCAATATGAAATTAAACTGAAAATAGACTGAATTAATGTTAAAAATTATACATTTTTATTTGAATTTGAACTGAATTTTTGCTTACTAAAAACTTAAATTTCACTAATTAATGTCTGATAAAATGCTTAAATGAATATGACCACTGTGATGATATTGGGCTGAAACCACTGAAATGGAACTGAAAGCGTTCGAAATCAAGCAAAAATTCAGACAGTAGAAATAGTCTGAATTTAAACTGAACATTGTCTGAAGCTTTTGTATAATACACACTGAAATTTGACTGAGATAAAGCTGAAAATTTACTATTTTATCTGAAATTTTACTGAATTATGGCTAAATTTCATAAAAAATTATGCTGAATTGGGGTTGAATTTTTTCTGACAAAATCTGAACAAATAATGAGTACTGTTTGGAATTCAACTGAATAAAGACTGAATTTCACATGAGTTAAGCTGAATTGTGACTGAAGTTGCCAAACTTAATTTTGACTAACACTTGATGAATATCAACTGAAAGCCTTCGTAATCGAGCACAAATTAAGTTATTGAAGAAATACGTTTTTTCAAAGATGTTCAGCCATAATTCAGCAATATTCAAATGAAACGCAGCTTCTGATTCAGCTTAACTTCAGACACAAGATTTCCATGATGGCAAAAAAACCCCACTAAACATACCCATAAAACTGTAAATGTTATGCAGGTTATACAAAATACAACCATAAAGTTGGTAAGCCCTAAAAAAAAAACCCACTAAACATACCCATTATCCAGTGAATGTTATGCTGGTTGTAGAAAATACATTTACGACCATAAAGTAGGTAAGCACAAAAAAAAACCCCACTAAACATACCCATTATACTGTAAATGTTATACAGGTTATACAAAATATGACCATAAAGTTGGTAAGCACTAAAAACAAGCGGCCCCAAGGGACCTGAGGGCGCTCACACTGACATGGTAGCCTAAATATCAACCCAGAGAATTGATTTCAACAAGTTGCATCTGCTCCTCCTAAGAAAAGCTTATACCAAATATCCAAAGATTGTGACCAGTGGATCTAAAAAAAAAATAGATTTTTAAAGAATATTCCTCATATTGAACTAAGTTATAATTCAGCTCCCACAGGGAGCCCATATATGAACCCAGGGACTTGGCTTTAACAAACTTGAATCTCACCCCCCTAAGGATGCTGCACACCAAATATTAAAACATTCCGACTACTGGATCTGAAGAAGAAGATTTTTAAAGAAAATTCCTCATTTTGAACTAAGTTACAATTCGAGCTCCCACAGTTAGTTCAAATATGGATCTAGGGACATGGCTTGAACAAACTTGAATCTCCCCCCCCCCCCCCCCCCCCCCCCCAAGGATACTGCATACCAAATATCAAAACATTCCGACTGCTGCATCTGAAGAAGATTTTTAAAGAAAATTCCTCATTTTGAACTCGGTTATAATTTGGGCTATCACAGTGAGCCCAAATATGGACCCAGGGACTTGGCTTGAACAAACTTGAATCTCACCCCCCTAAGCATGGTGCATTCCCAATATCAAAAGATTCTGCCTACTGGATCTTGAGAGGAAGATTTTCAAAGAAATTTACCTGAAATGCACTAAGTTCAAATTCAGGCTTCTATACTGAGCCCAAATGTGAATCCAGGGGGCTGATTTGAACAAACTTGAATCAGATCCACCCCACAATGTTGCATACCAAATATCAAAAGATTCTGCCTGCTGGATCTGGAGAAGAAGATGTTTTAAGAAATTTGCCTGAAATGCACCAAGTTCGAATTTGGGCTTCTATAGTGAGCCCAAATATGAATCCAGGGGCTCATTTGAACAAACTTGAATCAGACCCATACCAAGATGCTGCATACCAAGTATCAAAAGATTCTGCCTACTGGTCCTGGAGAAGAAGATTTTTTAATAATTTTTCTATAATTCATACAGTGCTATCAGAGTTATGCCCCATACAGAGCCACATGGGACGTGGCCATTTCATTTGAACAAACATGAATTGCTATATAGTAATGAACATCCACATGAAGTTTCGTGAAAATTGGACCAGTGGTTTCAGAGGAGTCGTTTGAAAAATGTTCACAATGACGGACGACAACGGACGACAGACGGCCGGTGATAAGTTAAGCTCCCTTCAGTGAGCTAATAAGGCTGGTTATATGAGACTCACATGTGAACATGTAAGTACTGAAATAACCACTAAACATACAAATTACACTGTAAATGTCACACTGGAGATACAGGATACATGCGTGGCCATAGAGTAAGTAAGTACTAAAATAACCACTAAGCATACCCTTTAATATACTGTAAATATTACGTTGGTTATACAGTTACATGTGAGACCAGCTAGTAAGTAAGTACTAAACAATCACTAAACATACCCATTATACTGTAAATATTACATTGGTTATACAGATACATGCATGACCATGCATGTGAATGTTACGCTGGTTATACAAAATACATTTGTGACCATAAAGTAGGTACGCACCAAAAAGAACCCACTAAACATACCCACTAAACATACCCACTATACTATAGATGGTAGGGTAATTACACAGGACCTGCACGTGAACATGCAGTACTGAAATAACCACTAAACATACCCATTATTCCGTAAATGTCACACTGGATATACAGGTTCCGTTTGTGACAACAGAATACTTAAGTACTAAAATAACCACTAAACATACCCATTATACTGTAAATGTCATCCTGGTTATACAGGATGTATTTGAGAACATCGAGTAGTTAAGTACTAAAATAAACACTAAATGTACCAATTTTACTGTAAATGTGAGGCTGATTGCTCAGGATTTACAGGTGAACAGGCATGTTCAGAAATAAACATACCCATTATATCATAAATGTCACTCTCGCCATAAATGATACTTTTGTGACCATAGTGTAGGTAAGCACCAAAAATTCTACTAAACATACCCATTATACAGTAAATGCTATGCTGGTTATACAAAATACATTTACGACCATAAAGTTGGTAAGCTCTAAAAAAAACCCATTAAACATACCCATTATACTGTAAAGGTGAGAGGGGTTACACAGGACCCGCATGTTAACAGGCAGTACTGAAATAACCACTAACCATACCCATTATACTGTAAATGTCACGCTGGTCATACAGGATATATTTGAGAACATCGAGTAGTTAAGTACTAAAATAAGCACTAAATGTGCCAATTATACTGTAAATGTTAGGCCGATTACTCTGGATTCACAGGTGAACAGGCATGTAGAAATATAACAACTAAACATACCCATTGTACTGTAAATGTCAGTCTCGATATAAAGGAAACATTCATGACCATTGATTAGGTAAGTACTAAAATGACCACTAAACATACCCATTATACTGTGAATGTCACAGTGGTTAAACAGGATACATGTGTGACCATAAAGTAGGTAAGTAGTAAAATAACCACTAAACCTACCCATTATATGATAAATTTAACCAATAAACATACCCGTTATACGATAATTATAAGGCTGGTGACATGAGACTCACATGTGAACATGTAAGTACTGAAATAACCACTAAACATACCCATTATACCAACAATGTCAGGCTGGTTATACAGTACACACACGTAAATATAAGAGTAGATAAGTACTGAAATAGTCACTAAATATAACCATTATACTGTACATGTCAGTCTAGCTAAACCTGATCCACTTGGAAACACCAAGTACATAAGTCTTGAAATAACCACTAAACATACCCATTATACTGTGAATGTTACACTGGTTATACAAAATACATTTGTGACAATAAAGTAGGTGAGCACCAAAAAAAACCCACTAAACATACCCATAAAACTGTAAATGTTATGAAGGTTATACAAAATACGACCATAAAATTAGTAAGCACTAAAAAAACCCCACTAAACATACCCATTATCCAGTGAATGTTATGCTGGTTGTAGAAAATACATTTACGACCATAAAGTAGGTAAGCACTAAAAAAAACCACACTAAACATACCCATTATACTGTAATTGTTATGCAGGTTATACAAAATATGACCATAAAGTTGGTAAGCACTAAAATCAAGCGGCCCCGAGGGACCTGAGGGCGCTCACCTGACATGGTAGCCAAAATATCAACCCAGAGAATTGATTTCAACAAGTTGCATCTGCTCCTCCTAAGAAAAGCTTATACCAAATATCCAAAGATTGTGACCAGTGGTTCTAAAAAAAATGGATTTTTAAAGAATATTCCTCATATTGAACTAAGTTATAATTCAGGCTCCCACAGGGAGCCCATATATGAATCAAGGGACTTGGCTTGAACAAACTTAAATCTCACCCCCTAAGGATGCTGCACACCAAATATGAAAAATTCCGACTGCTGGATCTGAAGAAGAAGATTTTTAAAGAAAATTCCTCATTTTGAACTAAGTTACAATTCGAGCTCCCACAGTGAGTCCAAATATGGACCTAGGGACATGGCTTGAACAAACTTGAATCTCACCCCCTAAGGATGCTGCATACCAAATGTCAAAACATTCCGACTGCTGGATCTGAAGAAGATTTTTAAAGAAAATTCCTCATTTTGAACTAAGTTATCATTCGGGCTCCCACAGTGAGTCCAAATATGGACCTAGGGACATGGCTTGAATAAACTTGAATCTCACCCCCCTAAGCATGGTGCATACCCAATATCAAAAGATTCATCCTGCTGGATCTTGAGAAGATTTTCAAAGAAATTTGCTTGAAATGCACTAAGTTCAAATTTGGGCTCCTATACAGAGCCCAAAAAATAAACCAAGGGTGCCAATTTGAACAAACTTGAATCAGATCCACCCCACAATGTTGCATACCAAATATCAAAAGATTCTGCCTGCTGGATCTGGAGAAGAAGATTTTTGAAGAAATTTGCCTGAAATGCACTAAGTTCAAATTCAAGCTTTTACAGTGAGCCCAAATATGAATCCAGGGGGCCGATTTGAACAAACTTGAATCAGATCCACCCCAGAATGTTGCATACCAAATATCAAAAGATTCTGCCTGCTGGATCTGGAGAAGATTTTTGAAGAAATTTGCCTGAAATGCACTAAGTTCGAATTCAAGCTTCTATAGTGAGCCCAAATATGAACCCAGGGGGCCGATTTGAATGAAATTGAATCAAATTCACCCCACAATGTTGCATACCAAATATCAAAAGATTCTGCCTGCTGGATCTGGAGAAGATTTTTGAAGAAATTTCCATGAAATGCACTAAGCCCAAATATGAACCCAGGGGGCCGATTTGAATAAATTTGAATCAGATCCACCCCACAATGTTGCATACCAAATATGAAAACATTCTGCCTGCTGGATTTGGAGAAGACGATTTTTTAAGAAATTTGCCTGAAATGCACTAAGTTCAAATTTGGGCTCCTATACTGAGCCCAAATATAAACCCGGGGGGGGGGGGGGGGGGGGGGGATTTGAACAAACTTGAATCAGATCCACCCCACAATGTTGCTTACCAAATATGAAAAGATTCTGCCTGCTGGATCTGGAGAAGATTTTTTAAGAAATTTGCCTGAAAGGCGCTAAGTTCAAATTTGGGCTCCTATACTCAGAGAAAAAATAAACCCAGGGGGGCCGATTTGAACAAACTTGAATCAGATCCACCCCCCACAATGTTGCTTACCAAATATGAAAAGATTCTGCCTGCTGGATCTGGAGAAGAAGATTTTTGAAGAAATTTGCCTGAAATGCACTAAGTTCGAATTCGAGCTTCTACAGTGAGCCCAAATATGAATCTAGGGAGACGATTTGAACAAACTTGAATCAGATCCACCCCACAATGTTGCATACCAAATATCAAAAGATTCTGCCTGCTGGATCTGGAGAAGAAGATTTTTGAAGAAATTTGCCTGAAATGCACTAAGTTCAAATTTAAGCTTTTATAGTGAGCCGAAATATGAATCAAGGGAGCCGATTTGAACAAATTTGAATCAGATCCACCTCACAATGTTTCATACCAAATATCAAAAGATTCTGCCTGCTGGATCTGGAGAAGAATATTTTTAAAGAAATTTGGCTGAAATGCACCAAGTTCGAATTCGAGCTTCTATAGTGAGCCCAAATATGAATCTAGGGAGCCGATTTGAATAAATTTGAATCAGATCCACCCCACAATGTTGCATACCAAATAGGAAAACATTCTGCCTGCTGGATCAGGAGAAGAAGATTTTTTAATGAATTTGCCTGAAATGCACTAAGTTCAAATTTGGGCTCCTATACTGAGCCCAAATATAAACCCAGGGGGGGGGGGGGGGGGGCGATTTGAACAAACTTGAATCAGATCCACCCCACAATGTTGCTTACCAAATATGAAAAGATTCTGCCTGCTGGATCTGGAGAAGATTTTTTAAGAAATTGCCTGAAATACACTAAGCCCAAATATCAACCCAGGGGGCCGATTTGAATAAATTTGAATCAGATCCACCCCACAATGTTGCATACCAAATATCAAAAGATTCTGCCTGCTGGATCTGGAGAAGAAGATTTTTGAAGAAATTTGCCTGAAATGCACTAAGTTCAAATTTAAGCTTTTATAGTGAGCCCAAATATGAATCCAGGGGGCCGATTTGAACAAACTTGAATCAGATCCACCCCAAAATGTTGCATACCAAATATCAAAAGATTCTGCCTGCTGGATCTGGAGAAGAATATTTTTTAAGAAATTTGGCTGAAATGCACCAAGTTCGAATTCAAGCTTCTATGGTGAGCCCAAATATGAATCTAGGGAGACGATTTGAACAAACTTGAATCAGATCCACCCCACAATGTTGCATACCAAATATCAAAAGATTCTGCCTGCTGGATCTGGAGAAGAAGATTTTTGAAGAAATTTGCCTGAAATGCACTAAGTTCAAATTCGAGTTTCTATAGTGAGCCCAAATATGAATCTAGGGAGCCGATTTGAACAAACTTGAATCAGATACTAAGTTCGAATTCAAGCTTCTATAGTAAGCCCAAATATCAACCTAGGGAGCCGATTTGAACAAACTTGAATCAGATCCACCCCACAATGTTGCATACCAAATATCGAAAGATTCTGCCTGCTGGATCTGGAGAAAAAGATTTTTTAAGAAATTTGCCTGAAATGCACTAAGTTCGAATTCGGGCTTCTATAGTGAGCTTAAATAAGAATCCAGGGGGCCGATTTGAACAAACTTGAATCAGATCCACCCTACAATGTTGCATACCAAATATCAAAAGATTCTGCCTGCTGGATCTGGAGAAGATTTTTTAATGTTTTTCCCATTGCCTACAGTGTTAAAAAGTGCTGACTCAGACTTTTTCAAAGTCCTGAAAAAAGTACCTTGTGATCAAACTGGTAGGGATATTCTATTCTACTGGATAAAAGTAAGCTTTATACAAAATAAGAATTCTCTGTGCCGTGTAGTTTTGGCGATATGGCAGTTTTAAGGTTTTTCCTATTTTTAGCTCACAAGGTTCCCATGGGGCAATGTGAACATTTTTTTTTGCATCAATCAACTACTTATGACCCATTATCATCTCATATCAAATTTGGTTCAAATCGACCTCACAGTTCAGAAAATAGCAATTTTAGGCGTGGCCAAAACTTTTGCCCCTCCCATAACAAAGGCAAATATTGCCCGACAAACTTCTCTTGAACAAACTTGATTCTAAACCTCAAATGGACTCTGTATACCACATATCAAGTCTCTGCTACTGGTGGTTCATTAGAAGAAGATTTTCAAAAAGTTTGGCCATTTTTTCCACACACCTCTGCTCAATATGAGCCAAAACCTAATTTGGATAAAAAACAAAATGCCCCTAGAGAACCACTACTTGCATGAAATTTAATTAAAATGTGGCCAATGGTTTAGGAGAAAGAGGCTCAAAAACCACCTTCACGCAGGACGATGCATAAAGAGTGAAAAGAAAAGCTCACCCTGACTTTCAGTCAGATGAGCTAAAACCCACTAAACATACCCATTATCCAGTGAATGTTATGCTGGTTGTCCAAAATACATTTACGACCATAAAGTAGGTAAGCACCAAAAAACCCCCACTAAACATACCCATTATACTGTAAATGTGAGGGTAGTTACACAGGACCCGCATGTTAACAGGCAGTACTGAAATAACCACTAACCATACCCATTATACTGTAAATGTCACTCTGGTTATACAGGAAATATTTGAGAACATCGAGTAATTGAGTACTAAAATAAGCACTAAATGTACCAATTATACTGTAAATGTGAGGCTGATTACTCAGGATTTACAGGTGAACAGGCATGTACAGAAATAAACATACCCATTATACCATAAATGTCACTCTCGCCATAAATGATACTTTCGTGACCATAGTGTAGGGAAGCACCAAAAATTCTACTAATCATACCCCTTATACTGGAAATGTGAGGTTGGTTACACGGGACCCGCAAGTGAACATGCAGTACTGACATAACCACTAAACATACCAATTATACGGTAAATGTCACACTGGATACCACGCCCACATTTGTGACTACAGAGTAGGTAAGTATTAAAATAACCACTAAACATACCCATTATACCAACAATGTCAGGCTGGTTATACAGTACACACATGTAAATAGAAGAGTAGATAAATATCGAAGTAGTCACTAAATATAACCATTATACTGTACATGTCAGTCTAGTTAAACCTGATCCACTTGGAAACACTGAGTACATAAGTCTTGAAATAACCGCTAAGCATACCCATTATACTGTGAATGTTACACTGGTTATACAAAATACATTTGTGACCATAAAGTGTTTAAGCAAAAAAAAAACCCACTAAACATACCCATTATACTGTAAATGTCATGCTGGTTATACAAAATACATTTACGACCATAAAGTTGGTAAGCACTAAAAAAAACCCATTAAACATACCCATTATACTGTAAATGTTAGGGTAATTACACAGGACCCGCATGTTAACATGCAGTACTGAAATAACCACTAAACATACAAATTACACTGTAAATGTCACACGGGATATACTGTATACATGCGTGACCATAGAGTAAGTAAGTACTAAAATAACCACTAAACATACCCATTATACTGTAAATATTACGTTGGTTATACGGATACATGCATGACCATTGAGTAGGTAAGTACTAACATAACCACTAAACATACCTATTATACTGTGAAAGTTACACAAAATACATTTGTGACAATAAAGTGGGTGAGCAGCAAAAAAACCCACTAAACATACCCATAAAACTTTAAATGTTATGCTGGTTATACAAAATATGACCATAAAGTTGGTAAGCACTGAAAAAAACCCACTAAACATACCTATTATCCAGTGAATGTTATGCTGGTTGTACAAAATACATTTACGACCATAAAGTAGGTAAGCACAAAAAAACCCCACTAAACATACCCATTATACTGTAAATGTGAGGGTGGTTACATGGGACCCGCATGTTAACATGCAGTACTGAAATAACCACTAAACATACCCATTATACTGTAAACGTCACACTGGTCATACAGGATATACTTGCGAACATCGAGTAGTTAAGTACTAAAATAAATCTAAATGTGCCAGTTATACTGTAAATGTGAGACCGATTACTCTAGATTCACAGGTGAACAGGCATGTAGAGATATAACCACTAAACATACCCATTATACTGTAAATATCAGTCTCGATATAAAGGATACATTCATGACCATAGATTAGGTAAGTACTAAAATGACCACTAAACATACCCATTATACTGTAAAAATCACGCTGGTTATACAGGATGTATTGCGAACATCAAGTAGTTAAGTACTGAAATAACCATTAAACATACCCATTA
The DNA here is from genome assembly GCA_031216915.1 of Pictodentalium vernedei. Lineage (NCBI taxonomy): Eukaryota > Metazoa > Mollusca > Scaphopoda > Dentaliida > Dentaliidae > Pictodentalium > Pictodentalium vernedei. Next base: position 528,794,776 of record CM062293.1, read on the forward strand.
TACTGTAAAGGTGAGGGTGGTTACACAGGACCCGCATGTTAACATGCAGTACTGAAATAACCACTAACCATACCCATTATTACTGTAAATGTGACGGTGGTCATACAGGATATATTTGAGAACATCGTGTAGTTAAGTACTAAAATAAGCACTAAATGTACCAATTATACTCTAAATGTACTCAGGATTCACAGGTGAACAGGCAAGTAGAGATATAACCACTAAACGTACCCATTATACTGTTAATGTCAGTCTAGATATAAAGGATACATTCATGACCATAGATTAGGTAAGTACTAAAATGACCACTAAAGATACCCATTATACTGTAAAAATCATGCTCGTTATACAGGATGTATTGTGAACATCAAGTAGTTAAGTACTGAAATAACCAATAAACATACCAATTATACTGTGAATGTCACAGTGGTTAAACAGGATGCATTTGTGACCATAAAGTAGGTAAGTAGTAAAATAACCACTAAACCTACCCATTATATGATAAATTTAACCACTAAACATACCCGTTATATGATAAATATAAGGCTGGTGACATGAGACTCACATGTGAACATTTAAGTACTGAAATAACCACTATACATACCCATTATATGATAAATATAAGGCTGGTTACTTGAGACTCACATGTGAACATGTAAGTACTGAAATAACCACTGAACATTCCCATTATACGATAAACATAAGGCTGGTTACATGAGAGTCACATGTGAACATGTACACACTGAAATAACCACCAAACATACACATTACACTGTAAATGTCACACTGGATAAACAGGATACATGCGTGGCCATAGAGTAAGTAAGTACTAAAATAACCACTAAACATACCCATTACACTGTAAATATTACGTTGATTATACAGATACATGCATGACCATTGAGTAGGTAAGTACCAAAATAACCACTAAACATACCCATTATACCGTAAATGTCACACTGGATATACAGGTTCAATTTGTGACAGAGTAGGTAAGTACTAAAATAACTGCTAAACATACCCATTATACTGTAAATGTCATGCTGGTCATACAGGATATATATAAGAACATTGAGTAGTCAAGTACGAAAATAAACACTAAATATACCAATTATACTGTAAATGTGAGGCGGATTGCTCAGGATTTACAGGTGAACAGGCATGTACAAAAATAAACATACCCATTATACCGTAAATGTCACTCTTGACATGAATGATACATTCATGACCATAGTGTAGGTAAGCACCAAAAATTGCATTAAACATACCCATTATACTGTAAATGTGAGGGTGGTTACATAGGACCCGCATGTTAACATGCAGTAATGAAATAACCACTAAACATACCCATTGTGCTGTAAATGTCACGCTGATCATACAGGATATACATGGGAACATCGAGTAATTAAGTACTAAAATAAGCACAAAATATGCCTATTATACTGTAAATGTGAGGTTAATTACTCTAGATTCACAGGTGAACAGGCATGTAGAGATATAACCACTAAACATACCCATTATAATGTAAATGTCACGCTGATTGTACAGGATATATTTGAGAACATCGAGTAGTTAAGTACTAAAATAAGCACTAAATGTGCCTATTATACTGTAAATGTGAGGTTAATTACTCTAGATTCACAGGTGAACAGGCATGTAGAGATATAACCACTAAACATACCCATTATACTGTAAATGTCAGTCTCAATATAAAGGATACATTCATGACCATTGATTAGGTAAGTACTAAAATGACCACTAAACATACCCATTATACTGTAAAAATCATGCTGGTTATACAGGATGTATTGTGAATATCAAGTAGTTAAGTACTGAAATAACCAATAAACATACCAATTACCCTGAGAATGTGTGGCTGATTCCTCAGGACTCACTGGTGAACATGCATCAACTGAAATACCCACTAAACATACCCATTATACTGTGAATGTCACAGTGGTTAAACAGGATACATTTCTGACCATAAAGTAGGTAAGTAGTAAAATAACCACTAAACCTACCCATGATATGATAAATTTAACCACTAAACATACCCATTATACGATAAATATAAGCCTGGTTACACGAGACTCACATGTGAACATGTAAGTACTGATGTAACCACTAAACATACCCATTATACGATAAATATAAGGCTGGTTACACGAGACTCACATGTGAACATGTAAGTACTGAAATAACCACTAAACAAACCCATTATGCGATAAATATAAGGCTGGTTACATGAGACTCACATGTGAACATGTAAGTACTGAAATAACCACCAAACATACGAATTACACTATAAATGTCACACTGGATATACAGGATACATGCGTGGCCATAGAGTAAGTAAGTACTAAAATAACCACTAAACATACCCATTACACTGTAAATGTTACATTGATTATACAGATACATGCATGACCATTGAGTAGGTAAGTACTAAAATAACCACTAAACATACCCATTATACCGTAAATGTTACGCTGGTTATACAAAATACAGTTGTGACCATAAAGTAGGAAAGCACCAAAAAGAAACCACTAAACATACCCATTATACTGTAAATGTTAGGGTAATTACACACGACCTGCATGTGAACATGCAATACTGAAATAACCACTAAACATACCGATTATACGATAAATATAAGGCTGGTTACATGAGACTCACATGTGAACATGTAAGTACTGATATAACTACTGAACACACCCATTATACGATAAATATAAGGCTGGTTACATGAGACTCACATGTGAACATGAAAGTACTGATATAACTACTGAACACACCCATTATACAATAAATATAAGGCTGGTTACATGAGACTCACGTGTGAACATGTAAGTACTGAAATAACAACTGAACATACCCATTATACAATAAATATAAGGCTGGTTACATGAGACTCACGTGTGAACATGTATGTACTGAAATAACTACTGAACATACCCATTATACAATAAATATAAGGCTGGTTACATGAGACTCAATGTGAACATATTAGTACTGAAATAACCACTAAACATATGAATTACACTGTAAATGCAGGCCTGGAAATAAGTGGTCAGACACGGACAGTGACCGCCACAAAACGTCGATGTGACCGGCGTTAAATGTATGCAACCGGTCATCAATGACAGGCACATTTTTCTCCCAAGTATATTAATTTTTCACATGAGACCTTGTGTTCTGAATCATTAATTATGGCTGTTGATGGTGAATAATTTCCTCATTCGAATATATTCTCTAAAATAAATACAAATATAAAGTCGCAAAACACAAGACAAATTTATAAATGAGAGACGCTCCTTTCGCAAACGAAACTGAAACTCATTTGTACTCTATTTTTTCTGCGCATGTTCTTCGCAAATCCCTCCTCTTTCCTTTGTGTAATATACTTTCTTTGAAGACTGAGCAGAATTTGTCATAACTTCCAGAAAGCTTTACAGTAATTCAGTAATACTTCCAGAAAAATATAACCTGTTTTAACTCAGGTGACAGATGTGCAAGTGCCAATTTTATTTGGTGCCGAGGTTACCTGGTGCCAAAAATGATGGGGTTGGTTTTGACCAGGTGCCAGATTTCCCAGTGGTGAGACGTCCAGGCTCCAGGTGCAGAGATGTTCAAAGAAATTGTCGCATTGGAGTCCATTTGTAACGTTTAAAAAAAAAAAATGATTTGTGGACTGAAGATATCCCCGTCATGCAGTTTTATGTTATAAAAGTTAAGTGTCATTTCAATAAAATTGAACGCAGGTATGCCCTAATATTTTGTATAACATTACGATGTTAGCCCAACATAATTTACAAGGGTTTTGCCTTAGTTAATGTTTGATTTGGAAACCAAAAAATATGACTGACCCGGGTTAATGTATGACCGATCCGATCATTATGAAGCCGGTCATTATGACCGATGCACCAAAAAAACCCTATTTCCAGGCCTGTAAATGCCACACTGGATACACAGGATACATGCGTGACCACAGAGTAAGTAAATACTAAAATAACCACTAAACATACCCATTATACTGTAAATATTACATTGGTTATACAGATACATGCATGACCATTGAGTAGGTAAGTACTAAAATAACTACTAATCATACCCACTATCCTGTGAATGTTACGCTGGTTATACAAAATACATTTGTGACCATAATGTAGGTAAGAAACAAAAAGAACCCACTAAACATACCCATTATACTGTAAATGTTAGGGTAATTACACAGGACCTGCATGTGAACATGCAGTACTGAAATAACCACTAAACATACCCATTATACCGTCGCCTGAGTATAACGATGTTCTAACTCCATTTTTGGGAAAATTGAGATAAGTGTTGCACGTGATAAATATGACCTTCAAGAAGCGTTTTAAGCAAAAATCGGTTGCATTTCTAGCGTTAAAACTGAAATATAACCATTATTTTTCTGTTCTATCTCCAAAAGGTGGATAATATTCAGTAAAACATTGTTCTATGTCCATTGACCAATCAAATGAACAGGTTGATGACACGTGTGTTAGACTCATCCATTCAAAACCAGAACAAGCCATGTCACTTGGGTAAGTGCATTTAAGCGATTTGAACCTCTTTATTTCTAACTTTTTTCTTGTCAGTGTTTGTTATTATGTTGCAGCTATTAGTAAAGAATATAAATGGAAAGTATGAGTGGTTAATCTAACTGCTCATTTTTCAAAAAACAAAAAAACTTACTGTGCAATATGGAGTGAAATCACTGCAGGACGCGGTGGAAACGAAATTGCCAGTGCTTTATGTGCAATACTAGATATGATAGTTAAAGAGTTCCCCCAAATTAAGCAATTTACTCTTTGGTCTGATTCGTGTGTTTTGCAGAATCGTAACTCGTTGATGTGTCTTGCTTTGAAACGATTTATGATTGACCACCCCCATTTGGAACAAATTCAGCAAAAGTTTTGCACCCCAGGCCATTCTTCTATACAAGAGGTTGACAATTCGCATAGTCATATTGAAAAAGGTTTGAAAATTGCGGAAATTTACAGCCCTGTCAGTCTTGTGAGAGTGTTGCAGAAAATCAGACCAGCATTCACAAAAGTGATACAGCTCCGTGACGAACACTTCTTCAATTACCAAACACCAAGCCGGTGTTTTAAATTTACAGTAATTCCATTCACAAAAGTAAAATGTTTAAAACTTTCACAAGAAAAGCAATTTCAAGCTGAGTTCAAAACATCTTTTGAGGAAGAATCTTTTTCTTGTGTGTCACTCAGATGCCAAAAATTTCGTGGGAAGGAAATAAGAAAAGTAGCTTTTCCACCTATTACCAAACTGTCGAAGGCACCATGCTTGTCCAAGGAAAAACAAGAAGATCTTAGGAGCATGCTAGTTTACATGCCACAGCAAGATCGAATTTATCTTGAGGTGGCATGTAAACTAGGCAAGCAACGAGAAAACACGAAAACAAAAACAAAGAAACAGGTTCAGAATAAAGCTAAAGGAAAACAAAAAGTGCCAAAATAAACAACGAAATATAACAAATTAAAATATATAAAAACAGGTCACATTTAAATGAAAGGGACACTTTAACTGCTGTCTACATTTTTGAAGTAATTCAATCTAGAATGTAATGACGTTCAAATTATTTTGTGAAGATTTGTGTCCTGAATCAGTTTATCGCTTGTCAGCCATTTCGCTGACCTTAATTGATTCTTCAATCTCAACACCTTAGGGAGTGATTTACTAAAGAACTTTTGAGGGGTAAAATTTAATAGTATGGCTTATTTTATTGATAATGTAATTTTGTCAATAATGTGAACTGTAGATGTATGTCCGTTGTCACATCCTAGATGTGAATGAACTACTACAAAAATGTAGACAGAAGCGGAGTGTCCATTTAATTTGAAAGTGAACTATTTTTCTTTTTTTTAAAATTTGTTTCCAATTGGATTGATTGTCGGAATTTGTTAGAAACAACAAATCATACTTTTGTTACATACACACACTCCCACTCATACACCACAATCACGCGCACACACTCATTCCATCATAAATCACACTCACAAACACACACACCCTCTGACACCCCCTCACACACACATGTGCACACACACTCACACACACACACACACACACACATACACATTTAAACTGTAGTTCAGTTTAATCTTTTTTTATTCTCATGCTATGCATTAGTGTAGTGAACAACCATCTTAAGCGAGTACATAAGAGATGTACACTTTCATATTTTTTAATAATGCCAAAAATATTTCGTTGTTCAATGGTTAAGTGATGCCAATGTTATATTTTCACCACAGCGGGTGCTACTATTCTGTTTGTAAATCATTTTACGTCTATCCCAAGACAAACTTTAGTTGATTATTTTTTATTGATTCATTGTTAGGTTTATAAATGTTTTCAAAGAACTGATATGAGACCAGATTTTATTTGTGAAGTCACGAGGAACGTCAACTAAGTTTCACTAATATTCGTGGATTTTGGTTTATTTTAAATTCCACTTAAGTTTGCGTGCGGTTCAAACTTTGTCTAAAAACTCTCTTCAAAATTTTAGGACGCCATGGTTGAAGGTGCTAAAGCGGTAAAAAGCAGTAATTCTAAATTCCGTTTCTTTCAAAAAACAAAGTGTTGTTCAACCATGGTGTCCTCTAATATTTTGAAAAGAGATTTCAAATAAAGTTCGACGATACACAAACTTTAACATAACGTCCGTTTAAACTATACCGTCGTGGTTGTAGTACTCGTAAAGGAAACATTTTGTTGTCGTGTCTTGTCATGTCTTTGTCTTGCTTTTGTACACCACATCACAACACAAACGATGACACTGTCACCAAACATATTCTATGTTATAGAATATGTTTGGTGACAATGGCGTCGTTTTCCTTACCGTTTATTTAGTAGTAGTAGGGCGGAAATTTTGAACATAAATGATGCACATAGTTTTCATAATATCACTGCTACGACTGGTGAGGTAATTGAAACAGGCTATGTTTATCCACACCATCACCTCAATTATATTTTCGTATATATCCGACAATATAATTGAGGATTTAGTGAACTTTTTTTCATAATTCAGTGTAGGCCATTTCAATTAACATATGTATTTATTGAAAGAAAGTAGAAAACTTGAGATATCTGTATTTTGCACAAACCTCATAAATCATATTATAACCTTAGTTATATTACTCCAGGCGCCCCCTAACTGTTTTCACTAATTATAGGTACCCTAGTGGGACATATTCTGACATACTATACACCCCCCCCCCCCACCCCCATGCCCGCATTGACTGTGGGAGATAGTATCGGTGCTAACAAAATTAGCAACATTATAGTGTCGACGTCGCTGCCCACTTTATATATTGAGATATTGCACGTCACAAATTCGCTACAAGTCAGACTATAGTAATAGTAAATCTAGTCCAAACTTGGACACACAGTCCGGAATATAATTTTTGGGTTTGGTATGTCCTTTGGACGTTCAAACCCCCCCCCCATCCCTCCCCCCCCCCCCCTCCCTCAAATTATATTACGGAATTTGGGTCCAAGTTTGGAGTATGGTAAAACGTCCACAGGTGTTCCCTTCCAGAGTTGCATATAATATTGTTCCATATTCTTGACATAAGCGACGACAGAGAATCCCTCCATCCCACCCCCACATTGGCCCCTAAACATTTATTGTCCATCCGTCCTACAAACCTGCAGTTACCTAGAAAAAAGTGTGACCTCCCCCCACCCACCCAACCCACACACACACTTTATTGGAGATTCTTCCGCCCCTGATCAGGTTCAGAGAAAGTAGAGTGTACTGATATTCATGTTTGTTGATCTTGCTAAGATATAGCAATTTGTTTTTTAATAAAGTTTATCCAATTCTTCACTGATTTGTACGTAAAGTTCTTTGAAACAATAACGATTGTATAGTCATTTTGGTGAGCAACACTTTAGATTTCAACACGCCTTGCACCAAGTGTTCGTGATGAAATGTTCTATCTCCAGAAACAGTATGTTTCTGAAGAAAATGCAACATTCCCAGTATACAAATGTTCTATCTCCAAAATCGTCTCCCCCGTTTGGCATCAAAACGCTGATCAATCATAATATAATTTTAGAATTACGTAGAACATCAACATATAAAGTGACATGGGAAATATCATTATTCTACGCCCAAAGGTGTACAAATTTCAGATACCTAAATCTTTAAACCCCGTTTTCTCGAAAAGTGAAAAATGGTAGATAGAACATTGTTATAGTCAGGCGACGATACCGTAAATGTCACACTGGATATACAGGTTCAATTTGTGACAACAGGGTAGGTAAGTACTAAAACAACCATTAAACACACCCATTATACAGTAAATGTCATGGTGGTTATACAGGATATATTTCAGAACATCGAGTAGTTAAGTACTAAAATAAACACTAAATGTACCAATTATACTGTAAATGTGAGGCTGATTACTCAGGATTTACAGGTGAACAGGCATGTACAGAAATAAACATACCCATTATACTGTAAATGTCACTCTCCACATAAATGATACATTCGTGACCATAGTGTAGGTAAGCACCAAAAATCCCACTAAACATACCCATTATACTGTAAATGTGAGGGTGGTTACACAGGACTCGCAAGTGAACAGGCAGTACTGAAATAACCACTAAACATACCAATTATACTCTAAATGTCACACTGGATACCACACCCCTATTTGTGACTACAGAGTAGGTAAGTATTAAAATAACCACTAAACATACCCATTACACCAACAATGTCAGGCTGGTTATACAATACACACATGTAAATGGAAGAGTAGATAAATATCGAAATAGCCACTAAAATAACCATTATACTGTACATGAGGCTAGTTAAACCTGATCCACTTGAAAACACTGAGTACATAAGTCTTGAAATAACCACTAAACATACCCATTATACTGTGAATGTTACACTGGTTATACAAAATACATTTGTGGCCATGAAGTGGGTGAGCACCAAAAAAACCCCCCACTAAACATACCCATTATACTGTAAATGTTATGCTGGTTATACAAAATACATTTACGACCTTTACGACCATAAAGTTGGTAAGCACTAAAAAAAACCCACCTAAACATACCCATTATACAGTAAATGTGAGGGTGGTTACACAGGACCCGCATGTTAACATGCTGTACTGAAATAACCAATAAACATACCCATTATACTGTAAATGTCTCACTGGATATCCAGGATAAATGCGTGACAACAGAGTAGGTAAGTACTAAAATAACCACTAAACATACCCATTGTACTGTAAATGTCATGCTGTTTATACAGGATATATTTGAGAACATCGAGTAGTTAAGTACTAAAATAAACACCAAATGTACCAATTATACTGTAAATTTGAGGCTGATTACTCAGGATTCACATGTTAACAGGAATGTTCAGAAATAATCACTAAATACACCCATTATACTGTAAATGTCACTGTCGATATAAAGGATACATTCATGACCATAGAGTAGGTAAGTACTAAAATAACCACTAAACATACCCATTATACCAACGTTGGTTATACAGGATGGTTTGTGAACATCGAGTAGTTAAGTACTAAATGTACCAATTATACTGTATATGTTAGGCTCATTAGGCAGGAATCACAGTGAACAGGCATGTACAGAAATAAACGTTAAACATACCTATTATACTGTAAATTTTATCTGGTTAAACAGGAAACTAGAAGTCCTGTCACGAAATACGAGTTTATCTAGGCTAAATTGCGCATAGGAATTGCACGCAATTGCCATATCAAATGGCATCCAAAGCATGGCAGGATCTCCTGGTTACTCATAGCAAACACAGGCAATGTTTCTGCAAATGGACCTGCGGGTTACCCGGAGGTCCATTGGCTGAAACATTGCTTGTGCACAGGCCATATGTACAGAATTTGATAGCCTTACTATGATCACAACGCGTAGATTAATGCGCAGATCGACGTGCTATTTGTGTGCATTTCATGACAGGACTTCTAGTTTTAACTGTAGGTCAGTTCCAATTTACATCTTGATCCAGATTTATTAAACAACTTTATGTTGTTAGAGTTTGGCTTGTCTTAGTAACTGGATAAAAAATTGCAATGTCTTCCTGTTTTCCATGCCAATGATGTCTTGAAGTTTATTATCTCCTTCAACACTTTATGTTTATCTGTCCTAATGCATATAGAAATCACACGGTGACAAGAACTACCTAAACTGCACAAATTATTCATTTTAGAGTAAGAGATGAATGTCTATCTATCTATTTATTAATTTATTTATTGGTGTTTAAGGTCACATATTTCTGCACAATGGCTAATCATGACCTCAACAGTTTTACGGGTGGAGGAAGCCAGAGTTCCCAGAGAGAATCACTGAGCAATGGCGAGCAACTGTCAGCTCTCCAACATACTAACTCCACACCAGCAGAGTTAGCAGTGGTTGAAGACAGGTGCACCATTGACGTACAGTACGCCTTAGTACACAACGTCACCGTGCCCCCATGTGGGCAATGGGGGTGAAGTGTCTTGCCCAAGGACACAACGCGGTTGCCACAGGTGGGATTCGAAGAATGTCTATCACACCCCTCCCAAGGCCAAGGCACCTCATAATGAGTATCTGTGGCAAAATAATAGCCCAATACATTGTTACTGATGCAGGAAGGCATTAATATAAAGATATAGCTTGAGGAGCAAAATAATAGCCCAATGCATTGTTACTGATGCAGAAAGGCATTAATATAAAGATATAGCTTGAGGGGCAAAATAATAGCCCAATACATTGTTACTGATGCAGAAAGGCATTAATATAAAGATATAGCTTGAGGGGCAAAATAATAGCCCAATACATTGTTACTGATGCAGGAAGGCATTAATATAAACATATAGATTAAGCACTAATGATAGAAAACATTTTCCTTATTGTGGTTTTTAGAGGTCACGGAGTACGATTAAAGTAGAATTTTAATTGATTGGTTTTCTTCAAAAGTTGATTAGGACATTTTATTATCGTGCCAGCTCTATTGTGGACAGGTGGTTAGAGAAATCCAAGACCGCTGCTATGGCAGCCATTATGTAAGGCCTACAATGACCAACATAGGATCTGATCGTCATCAATCAAAGTCATTCTGCTGACTTTCAAAAAAAATTGCATAAATGCTACCTGAAATTTGTTTTGGATAAATCTAAGATGGCCACCTCATGGTCGCTATGGCGGCCATTATGGCAGACAACCATGGCCAAAATATTACTTTCTCATCTACTGATTATACAAAGTCTCCCCTACAGGATTTCAAGAAAAAAACTGATGCATTAGAGCACTGTGCTGAAGAAATCCAAGATGGCTGCTATGGTGGCTATTTTGGGCAGTTGACCATGATCGTATGGGAGGTGAACATGGCATGAATCTGAACATGAAGTTTGGTGATGATCAGAAAAGAACTGCCGGCTGTAGCCTGTGCTGAAACAAATTATGGACAGTAGTAGTGAAATGGTTAACCGGATAATTGGTTTGAAACCGGTTACCCGATTTGAAAAATTGCACATGTCTTCAACCAATCTAACCCTGCCTGTGCTGCAGTGCGGAGTTACGATGTTGGGGAGCTAGCAGCTGCTCGTCGTTGCTCGGTGGTTCTCTCTGGGTACTCCGGCTTCTTCCACCCATAAAACTGTCACGGTCATGATTAGCCATTGTGCATAAATATGTGACCTTAAACATCAATAAATAAATATATAGTTAAATTACCAGTTGCACTATGGGAAAAATTTATTGTTTGAAATTTCTACATATTGATGTTAACTGCACAGAGGGTTAAGCTAGCTGTAATGCTTACTCAAATGAATCTTCTTTGATCACCAAATATCTCATTTTTCAAAGGATCTCAATCAAGGAAGTGTTCACTGTTCAATGACTTTGAAGATCCTTGGCAATTGATTTCTAGGACCTTCAAATAATTCAAGGAGCCACTGTCACTCTATTTAACTTTTAACCAGCTGAGAGTTTTATTATTTATTGGGGTTTAATGACACTTTTGTCAGCCAGGGTCATCTCATGTCGGTACTGAGTGTTTTAAAAATATCTTCTATAAAATCTGGTCATGGCTGCTTTAAAAGCAGCCATGGACTAGATTTGATAAAAAAATTCATGACAATCTAACTCAAAAAATCAATGGACAAAATGTTGATACAATGCACAGGGAATAATTCGGTTAAAAGTGTCCAAATAATACTTATTGTTGTGATAAGAGATTTTCTGTTCTGGGCAGGACTATCTGCTATTTATTTATTTATTGGTGTTTAAGGTCACATACTTATGCATAATGGCTAATCATGACCGTGACAGTTTTACGGGTGGAGGAAGCTGGAGATAAAAAATTGAACAAGCCAAGACCAATACCGATGTACTACGATATCTTCCCCCCCCCTGTACAACTTCCCCACCGGGGGAAGATAAACTAGTTTATCTTCCTTTATCTCCTCCCCCCCATCTGGTTTATCTTCCCCCCCCACCTGAATTTTTTTACCATTCAGATTTTTACCAGATCTTTTTTAGAATTTGCTTGTTCACTTGTGTGTGATATTAAAAAAGCATCAAGTGAGCATTGAAGAACTCATTGGTCAGTATGCGAGAGAGCTAGATGCCCAAAAGAAAAAAAAAAAACATTTTAGCCCATAGCATTGTGAGTTGAATATTATACAAATTTCCATTTTCAAGACTCATTTGAATATGTTGTTAATAGAAGAAAATTGCACAAGAAGAACTTGCGTTTTTTTTCTCAAAATATCCCCTGGGATATATGCAAAAAACATTTTTTTAAACATGTCGCCCGAGTGTCGCTAATTTTTTTTTATTTTCACTCAAACTACTATTTTGAAGAGAATTTCACCTGTATTTTTTCAATTTTAAGATTTATTTGCTAAAGATGTGACAAAGAGAATAATTTCAGTTGTAGAGGGTTGGGGGGGGGGGGGGGGGGGGGAGATATCCTGACCAATTTATCTTTCCCCCCACCTGACACTCGAAGTTACCCCCAATTTTTTTTTTACCTCAAATCACTATTTTGAAGATAATTTCATCTGTATTTTCTATTTTTAAGATTCATGTGCTCAAGCTGTTAGAATGGAAAAATTTTTGGTGGGTGGGGGGGAATATATCGT
>CM062293.1:528808047-528875369 GCA_031216915.1 Pictodentalium vernedei
ATGAAAAGCAAAGAATCGCTGTCTGTGATGGATGGTTCTTGGACTACTTGCACCCTGGACGATTCATACCACAAATGGGGGGGGGGGGGGGGGGTGTGGGGGGGGGGGAGGGGGGTGGTACAGTCTTGACAATGAGGAACACATTGTCTAGACAAAATCTACAAATTGTCCCAGTAAAAGGTATGCATGAAACAACCAATCAAAACAAGATTTATGCATAGAAATGAAACTTCAATGGGTGAACCATCGCTTAACAGCTCAAGTGAAAAAGTGATCTCTAGTATTATCAACTTCGGTTTCGAACATGGTAAAAGAAAATTTATAGTAGATAGTAATGGATGTAGTTTTACAGTTAAAACACTATTTTTTTAATGAAGCCACAATAATTCTTTAAATTGATGAAGATCTAACAATAAATAATTTCATGACGCCCCAAATAATAAGTTAAAGAGTGTGCTGCCTTATTAATTTAATTAATTTAATTCTGAGCTCCCTCAATAGAGCATTTTCTTTTTGGCGTTTTTAATTCTAAGCTCCCTCAATAGAGCATTTTCTTTTTACTGTTGTGACGTTGAATATTTTAAGTGTCTACTTGCTTTTTACTTTAAGTCATGAAATTTGATATTCTGTGTCTTTTTAAAATAAAAGAAATGACATCACCTTTTTTTTATCCTTTCTCCAAGTTTATAATACTCCCCCAACCCCATCTCCATGTATATTTTTTCAGAGGGGGGTTAATGAAGCAGGGTATGAATTTGCAGAAGAGGATACAAATTGTCCAGAGGGGATACAAACTGCTGGATAATGCCCAGAGGAGGGGTACGAATCGTCCAGAAGGAGGTACAAATTGTCCTGGGAAAGGTACAAATTGTCCAGCAAAAGGTAACAATTGCTAGAGGTACGAATCGTCCAGGCTATGAGTTGTCCAACTCACTGATGGATGGATGGATGGACGGACAGACAGAATTTATGCAATCACACATTTTGTAATAAATTCAATTTCAGTTTCCTTTTGAATGCTAAAACAAACTAGAATTAGTAGAAATGAAATATTTTCTCAGGAATCATTATCAGTGTGCAAATGTTATTTAGAGGTCGGTTCTTGGGAGGTTGGTATTTAGGCTTTTAAAATTGTCATTTTCGGAAAAAACATACTAAATATCAGAATCCCTACCTCCAGATGTTGGTCAGGCGAGGTGGGCGACATTGACTTGAAGATGAATTCAGTTCTATTCTGGTTGCAAAGCCTAAATCATCCAGGAATTAAAACACTGTTTACCAAAACACGGAGGGAGTGTAATTTAAATGGGAGTTCTGAGTGGTTCTGGTATTTAGCCTTTAGGAGAACATGTCTGATCAGAAAACTGGCTGGCCGCTGCACTGTAATTCTGACAGACTTAAACTGACATTGTATTGTATCACTGGTAAAAATAGTTCATAGACAGGAGCCAGTGAACTTGTGAAGAAAAATCTAGGAAATAAATGAATAGCGCTGTTCGCGTGTATGTCTGTTTCTGTAAAATTATACTACAAGACTGCATGCCCCTGTTTTGAGAACAAAGATTTCCCCAGACCGTACATCAACATTACTTGAATTCATCCGAACACCGGCTGTTTCTAAGGAAATCGCGCCAAGTTCCCCACAAATGAAAAAGGCCCATTAAAAGTATCAATAAATTACTTGTTTTATTTTTTTATTCGTTGTCAACAATTTGTGAAGTGTACGTTCTCAATTAAAACTGAAACTGTGCTTTGAATCTGACGAAACCGGCAACAAACGACATTGGCACTTCGAACTTTCAAACAATATTTAACTCGCCAACAACTACCTAACTTCGAAAGTCACTTCATTACTCAATTATTTCTCATAGTTTCCAACATTCTGCGACAATATATTTTACATAATGTCCTTTGAGAAGCCAAAAACAATTGTATATCCGTTACAATGATTCTGGATTTTTTGCCAGTGGGAGAGCCACGCCGCCAGATGGCACCCCAAACTCTGTTGCATGGTATATAGAAAAATTATAAAATCATGGATACGTAC
The DNA here is from genome assembly GCA_031216915.1 of Pictodentalium vernedei. Classification (NCBI taxonomy): domain Eukaryota; kingdom Metazoa; phylum Mollusca; class Scaphopoda; order Dentaliida; family Dentaliidae; genus Pictodentalium; species Pictodentalium vernedei. The sequence continues at coordinate 528,810,095 of CM062293.1, forward strand.
CCGGGTTACCTATGTGCGCCCACGCCACTGCGTGGGTGTGCACTACTAAAATAACCACTAAACATACCCATTATACTGTGAATATTATGCTGGTTATACAAAATACAGTTGTGACCATAAAGTAGGAAAGCACCAAAAAGAAACCACTAAACATACCCATTATACTGTAAATGTTAGGGTAATTACACACGACCTGCATGTGAACATGCAATACTGAAATAACCACTAAACATACCAATCATACCGTAAATGTCACACTGGATATACAGGTTCAATTTGTGACAACAGAGTAGGTAAGTACTAAAATAACCACTAAACATACTCATTATACTGTAAATGTCATGCTGGTTATACAGGATATATATAAGAACATTGAGTAGTCAAGTACTAAAATAAACACTAAATATACCAATTATACTGTAAATGTGAGGCGGATTGCTCAGGATTTACAGGTGAACAGGCATGTACAAAAATAAACATACCCATTATACCGTAAATGTCACTCTCGACATGAATGATACATTCGTGACCATAGTGTAGGTAAGCACCAAAAATTCCATTAAACATACCCATTATACTGTAAATGTGAGGGTGGTTACATAGGACCCGCATGTTAACATGCAGTAATGAAATAACCACTAAACATACCCATTATACTGTAAATGTCACGCTGATTGTACAGGATATATTTGAGAACATTGAGTACTTAAGTACTAAAATAAGCACTAAATGTGCCTATTATACTGTAAATGTGAGGTTAATTACTCTAGATTCACAGGTGAACAGGCATGTAGAGATATAACCACTAAACATACCCATTATACTGTAAATGTCAGTCTCGATATAAAGGATACATTCATGACCATAGAATAGGTAAGTAGTAAAATGACCACTAAACATACCCATTATACTGTAAAAATCATGCTCGTTATACAGGATGTATTGTGAATATCAAGTAGTTAAGTACTGAAATAACCAATAAACATACCAATTATCTGGAGAATGTGTGGCTGATTCCTCAGGACTCACTGGTGAACATGCATGAACTGAAATAACCACTAAACATGCCCATTATACTGTGAATGTCACAGTGGTTAAACAGGATACATTTCTGACCATAAAGTAGGTAAGTAGTAAAATAACTAAACCTACCCATGATATGATAAATTTAACCACTAAACATACCCATTATACGATAAATATAAGCCTGATTACACGAGACTCACATGTGAACATGTAAGTACTCATGTAACCACTAAACATACCGATTATACGATAAATATAAGGCTGGTTACAGGAGACTCACATGTGAACATGTAAGTACTGAAATAACCACTAAACATACGAATTACACTGTAAATGTCACACTGGATATACAGGACACATGCATGACCATTGAGTAGGTAAGTACTAAAATAACCAATAAACATACCCAATATACTGCGAATGCAACGCCGGTTATGCAAAATACATTTGTGACCATAAAGTAGGTAAGCACCAAAAAGAACCCACTAAACATACCCATTATACTGCAAATGTTAGGGTAATTACAAAGGACTTGCATGTGAACATGCCATACTGAAATAACCACTAAACATACGCATTATACCGTAAATGTTACACTGGACATACAGGTTGCATTTGTGACAACAGAGTAGGTAAGTACTAAAATAACCACTAAACATACCCATTATACTGTAAATGTCATGCTGGTTATAATAAGGATATATTTGAGAACATCGAGTAGTTAACTACTAAAATAAACACTAAATGTACCAATTATACTGTAAATGTGAGGCTGATTGCTCAGGATTTACAGGTGAACAGGAATGTACAAAAATAAACACACCCATTATACCGAAAATGTCACTCTTGACATAAATGATACATTCGTGACAAAAGTGTAGGTAAGCACCAAAATTTCCACTAAACATACCCATTATACTGTAAATGTGAGGGTGGTTACATAGGACCCGCATGTCAACATGCAGTACTGAAATAACCACTAAACATACCCATTATACTGTAAATGTCACGCTGGTCATACAGGATATACTTGAGAACATCGAGTAGTTAAGCACTAAAATAAGCACTACATCTGCCTATTATACTGTAAATGTGAGGCCGATTACTCTAGATTCACAGGTGAACAGGCATGTAGAGATACAACCACTAAACAAACCCATTATACTGTAAATGTCAGTCTCGATATAAAGGATACATTCATGACCATAGAATAGGTAAGTACTAAAATGACCACTAAACATACCCATTATACTGTAAAAATCATGATGGTCATACAGGATGTATTGTGAATATAAAGTAGTTAAGTACTGAAATAACCAATAAACATACCAATTATCCTGAGAATGTGTGGCTGATTCCTCAGGACTCACTGGTGAACATGCATGAACTGAAATAACCACTAAACATACCCATTATACTGTGAATGTCACAGTGGTTAAACAGGATACATTTCTGACCATGAAGTAGGTAAGTAGTAAAATAACCACTAAACCTACCCATTATATGATAAATTTAACCACTAAACATGCCTGTTATATTATAAATATAAGCCTGGTTACACGAGACTCACATGTGAACATGTAAGTACTGAAATAACCACTAAACATACCCATTATATGGTAAATATAAGGCTGGTTACATGAGACTCACATGCGAACATGTAAGTACTGAAATAACCACTAAACATACCCATTATACGATAAATATAAGGCTGTTTACTTGAGACTCACATGTGAACATGTAAATAATGAAATAACCACTGAACATACCCATTATACTATAAATATAAGGCTGGTTACATGAGACTAACATGTGAACATATAAGTACTGAAATAACCACTGAACATTCCCATTATACAATAAATATAAGGCTGGTTACATGAGACTCACATGTGAACATGTAAGTACTGAAATAACCACTAAACATAAGAATTACACTGTAAATGTCACACTGGATATACAGGATACATGCGTGGCCATAGAGTAAGTAAGTACTAAAATAACAACTAAACATGCCCATTATACTGTGAATATTACGTTGGTTATGCAGATACATGCATGACCAGCTAGTAAGTAAGTACTAAAATAACCACTAAACATACCCATTATACTGTAAATATTACATTAGTTATACAGATACATGCATGACCATGCATGTGAATGTTACGCTGGTTATACAAAAGACATTTGTGACCATAAAGTAGGTAAGCACCAAAAAGAACCCACTAAACATACCCACTATACTATGGATGGTAGGGTACCCCTACCAACATGCAGTAGCTACTGCACATAAAAGCAGCACTGCATTTAGGCCTCCAGTATACTGCTGTGAAGCATATATACTGTATCACTGCTGTTGATTTATACCTTTCAGCAGTGATATGCTTCAATGCTACTGCACATTTATGCCTTGATGCAGCAGTATGCCTTATGTCTACTGCACCATGTGTATCAGGTTGCTGTTCTATGCCTCATCACAGCTGCCAGATTCTATTTAATTTACATGCTCTGGTAACGTCTAATGCAGTAGTGTTGAGGTTGTTGCTGCAACTCCACTGCTAAGTTCTGGTTATGAGGCAGTAGAAAAATAGCTACTGCAGCAACACTGCTAAAACTCACTTGACAGAATTCATATTATAAGACTATGTATATTTCTAAGTTCTTGCAGCAGTAGTAAGGTAGCTACTGCATCTCTACTGCTATGTCTCTAACTCAATGGAATTCATATAAAAGTCATTACATGTCTAAGTGTATGCAGCTGTGAAAAGGCTGTTGCTGCAACACTACTGCACCGACTTAAGTTTATCTTGTAAGTAATCCAATGAAGATTGTGTGATAACTACAGTTTCCAGTATATTCACTCAACTTTTATTAAAATGCAAAAGATTATTATCACTTACATGTGAATGAAATGAAAAAACACAAAATGATTGTGAGTGTGTATTTATTCAAGGGAATTCCCAAATTTAAAATAAAAAAGAATACATTTTTTAACACAACCGAGTCAAAATCACAACTTTTAACAGTTACGCAACTTTGTGTACTTCTGAAACGGCAAAAATAAATAAATTGACACATTTATTATATACTACCTCAAAAATATTGAGAAGAGAAATGTCAAATGAATACTTTTGGACATTTATTTCCTGGCGTTGAACATCATTGTCAGCATCTGGGCAATATTATGATGCCACATAAGTATAGAGTCAAGTTTTGCCAATCATTTATGCCTATGTTAGCCACTTACAAAGGAGTTTCCACCTTATTGCAATGGGTTAGGGCTTTTTTTCACCAGGCGAACAAATTTACATCATTAAACAAGCAGATGTTTTCATTCTGGGCATCCCACAATGGATTTGTTTTCAGATATCTTGAAGTCAAACTAATTTTATGATTAAACAATTTGTATTGTATTCAATGAGTCAGATGTGCATAGGAAAACAAAATGACTGAAGGTCAAGATGTTTTCTTTCTGCACACATCTGACAATTTGAATACAGCATGCCTCATGGAAACATATATGTGGTTTTGTATTCATCATGTGGCCCAAAAAATCAGAAAACAACAAAGATTGAAAATGGACCAAGATGGGAAAGGTTGGTGTGCAACATGGAATTCCACAATGCACCACAGTACTTCACACTATATTGCATGTGAGAGACTGCACAGGCATGTAATAAAAGAGAATAATATTGCCTCAGTAACATTGCATTACATACTAAGTTTTGTTCAATATGAGCATGTGCCTTGAAAGTTTAAGTGTTTTAATTTTAATCAAAGCATGTTTCAATTGTAACTGAAACATCGCAAGGCATAACAAATAATACCCCTGATTTTCGAGTGGGTGTCATATCATTTGTAATCACAAGGAAATTTGAGTTTCAGTTCACATTTTCAGCCACTCATGAAAACTGCATGCTAATTAATTTTTACCACGTTATTCTAATTTTGTGTCGAAGTACACACCATTTTAAAAAGTACAGATTTGCATAATACGTAGACAGAACCACACAAATGGTTTGATTGCCCGATTCTTGTTAATTCTATGGGATTGGTAAGGCTAAAAATAATAAAACTCTAAATTAACCCTTTACCTAACGTGAAAAGCAGACGACACTTGCAAAAAAAATTCTTGAATAACTAATTTTTTTCATTTTTTGTCTCAAAAACATAGGTTATGACCCCTCGTTGGAACGAGCTCGACGAGCTCGTTCCAACGAGGGGTCATAACCTATGTTTTTTGAGACAAAAAATGAAAAAAATAGTGAAAATTAATTGGCGATTTTTGAGAATAGCGCTGGCCGGTTTTGGCCGTTACGTTGGGTAAAGGGTTAAGCTATCAAGTTGCTGTTATTTTAAAAGCAATAATAAATGTTTTGGCACCTGTGTGACAAAATGTTTAAACATTTACACAACAATTACTTGCCAAATTCATAAATCAGATTTGTTAAGATGACCTTTGCGACAATTGTGCCAGAAGTTGTTTAATCCATCACAAACCTGTTGAACATTGGTAATCACTGGAAAGAAATCGACAGTATTTTGATGTAATGTTCACTACATGCAGGCTAATTATGTTGGTCATTACAGGAACTCTGGAGTCACTGAAAGTCCTGCTACTCAAATAGACCACATATTCTCTAGCAACAACACGGACATTGATATGTGACAGGTGATAATTAGGATGAACATCAGTTATCTTTTTGTTGAGTTTCACATGTAGAATGACTTAATTCACTGATATCTTAACCTTTCACCCAATGTAAATATTGGAGAAAATTTGCAAGACAAAATTTTCAATAATTATAAATTTTACTTGTTTTTTTAAAGACATAGTTTCTGACCTCTCGTTGGAACAGGTCCAATGATCTGGTTCCAAGATCGGGTAATAAGATATGTTTTGAAGACAAAAGAATGGAAATATAATAGAATATGAATGACATTTTTTTGTGTTTTCACCATACTTTTGGGTGAAGGGTTAAGCAGAAACTGCTCTTACGATGCCAAGATTATTGTAACTTGGCAACCTTCAGAATTCTTTTGATAAATCCCTCCCTCCCATCTAAAACACTATTGACACCAAATAAATGTCAGACCTGTATAATCGATGGTTCTAGGACTTTTAAAATCCTCTTTGATTATCCAAAAAACTCTACTGAGCTGAAATCACTACCAGACTCTAACATACAGGTACATAAATTCCACTGCTGTATTCTTGACTAAGTAAAATTCTCTATTTACCTGGAATGGAGTCGGAATATTTTATACCAATGTCAGTTTGGCTGTAGGAAAGGGCACTGAATATTAGTTGTCATCATGTTCTTGATTTTAAAAACAGGATTGTTTAATAGCAAGTGATAACTTCTGAAACACTAGTTATATACACTGCTGTATTTCTTGAATTGTTCATTTGATATAATTGATCCTTTCAGCTTGTTACACAAGCGAGAACATTATGAGATCAGAGGCATGACAAACTGTTCGTTATATAGAGACTACATTTCAAACATGGTCAGTCCTGTGTGTTCAGTACATTTCTACAACTAACATCAAACATTTCACAGGGTACTATTCTTTGCCATAATTTTTATGTACATTGGAGCCCACTTAATTGGATATCTTTTAATTGAATAATCCTGTTAAATGAATATAATTTCCAAACACCAAACCATTCGCCATACCTTTAGTACAAATTTTATGGTAATTGCATATGGGGTATAGAGTAAATTCCTGTTAATTGAATATAAAGTCCTGTATTTTGTAGAACTACCCCAACAATTTCCAAATTTGCCTTCCCTGTAGACCTATTTGGCCTCAATGTATCCAATACAGAGATTTTATCTGTTATACCTTTTTTGACAGAGCTCTGCCAAACAAGATATAATAGAATAAATGCTCAGTTTATCTATAGAATACAGGGAAGTGACAGATCCCTTTTGATTGAATACTTTTCAATGGCTATTCAATTAACATGGTTCCACTGTATTATATAAATTTCACAGCGAATTGTCTTATCGTTTGCAGATGACACAACAGACTCTACATCTTACAAGAAATTAGCCACACTATTTTGATCAACTAACTTTGAACTTAGACCCATAAATGGATGGGTGTGCAACAGACCAATTACAACTCAATACCACTAAAGGCAAAATATATGTTGCTTCATTCATATAATGTTTTCTGTAATCATATAGAAAGAATGTTATCTCTGTAAGACACAAAACTGTAACTTAAATAGACAAAGGATTAAAAGAAACATTAGTCAGATTTCTTGGCATATTTACGTTCTAAACTTTATGCAACTTGTCTCATTAATTTGCACCAAAATGGTAATAGCGGTCGACATTAACAGATCAAACGTTAAATTTGAGGATACATACAGATTTTGAATACATACCAAATTATCTTAGGAGTGACTACTAAAAAAATTAAGTTTTCACAAACACTTCAACGCTGTGAGTGTAAATTTGCAATTTCTTGTAGTCACAATTGAGATGATTTTGATACCTACAGAAAACCTCAAAGGTTTTCTTTTTATTACACACCCATGTAAAATTAACCCTTGTTCCCGATATTCAAGAGTGTGCAATAAAAATAAAGTTGTATTGCACACGTGTGCAATACAGCTTTTGAAACTTTTTCCAAAAGGGGGCGAACCAGTCATACTTTTGGGGATACATGGGCCTATTCCAGTATAGTAGAACATTCGTTTTGATAGTTTTTATTATCGGCCCATGAAAGTTGAGTTTTTGTGATATCTGTGTAAACGCAGGAACAAACGACCCACACGACAACGAAATATACGTTATAATTATTTCATTACGGTGAGGAGAATACTGACAATTGCCGGCAGTGGTTTGAATATGACATGCAGATCAAACAACACACATTGTAAACAAAAAAAACCTGAATACCGCATTCCAATGACGTCATATAGAGCAAATGACGTCACAAGAGGGAGTTTCTAGATCACCAAATCCAAAATACAAACACTGGAATTCGTATGGATTATGTGCCAATGTTAATGCCGAAAACACAGGCTTCAATAACTGATAACACGTCTAGTGAATAATGATTAAACAATACATTCATTTTTCTGTGACAACAAGGAAAAACAAGTACAAATATTCGTGGACTGGGGCAACTGTGACAGCCATTATCTGGTCTAAACTTTGAAGGTGAATTCTATTCGAAACTTGCAAAAATGCCAATGTCATGCAACAGTGGCATGGGAATTCAAGTTGGAAGGCATGAAAACACGCGAGTTTTTACCATATATTTCTCACTGTTTCTCATCGAAGTTATTTTTTTAAATGTATTGTTCGTTGTCAATGGCAGTAACCTCTTACGCTTCTCAATTTAGCGACAAGTACATTTCTGCTGACATGTCAACTTTAAAAAAATCCTCTGGATTTACCATTCGCTATATTTAGACAGTTAGTGTTGCCATCACGGTCAACGCTGTGCTACAACTGAACTCAAATATTTGGCTAAACTCGCTATTATTGAAACACGGGTGTGTCTCCAATGCCCCAAAACGTCTTTCTGTGTGAAAATCAAACACATGGGCCCATTTCAATAACCGAAAATGCAGCGAAGCACATTTTACAACAAGTTTTACTCATCGAAGCGGAAAAGGAAGAAATTGTGTCGAAAGTCATGTTCAACTGTACGACTGGTTCCCAGATTGTGAATGTATTTTAACATTTTCTTATCTATTTTATTTCGTTAACGCTTGTGAAAGACGGACAATTCTTTTTCTTTTATTGAAGAAAATTATCTGTTTTATAAAAGTGTGGACGTGTGTAATAAATACAGAACCGCACAGACGTTTGAATGGGTTAATGTTTATCGCACTCGTTTGGTTGGGCGCAGAATACCACTTGAGGCTTCACCTCTCGTGATATTCTTGCGCCCGACCAAACTCGTGCGATAAACATTAACCCATTCAAACGCTTGTGCAGTTCTGTCTATTTATTATACACATTGGGGTGTTTTAATTGAAACAGAAATGTTTCAATGTAATTGAAACATCAATAATGCAAACAACCCATAGCGTCTTTGATCTAAAATTATTGTATTAAAACCATGTTATATTTCAAGAGATATTCATTTACATCTATAAAGATGCTAGAAATATATCTGTTAGACATTTCTTTCCATCTCTTTGGGTAGCATATAATAATATATTATTATAGGATACTTTTAAAGATAACAAAACACATGTAACTGATATTTCACAAAATCATTCAGTACTGTCAAAATTGATGAAAGAGTATATCTATCCAAAAGTGTTGCTCTTACATAATAAGTTTTGATTTAATATAACTGAAAGTTTTCAGCATTTTGATGCTCCCATTGCAGTTTAAACATGTGCATTTGATATATTGTGAAACATATAAATTACAATAAAGAGAAAAATATCAAATAATTTTCAAATCATGACAATCAAGGTTTCAAGGACAACAAATAACCTACTGCAGTGAATTATAATAGATTAGATTATATGTTGAAGGGCATTCCACCTACCAGCGCCACTGGCAGGGACCGATCAGGACTATTTAAAATACGCTCTAGCCGCGGAGCCTATTTTTTCAATTCATGCGTCAGATTTCAATTTACGGAGTCACACTGCTGTTTGTAACACACACTGCAAGTATGTAATAGCTCTCATCATTTTCATTCAGTACACTATAGCAAACATTAATCTTCACTGTGGTTTCTGATCAAGTCTTGGCTGCCTATTTAGGCAGCCAAGACTTGATCAGAAACCACAGTGAAGATTAATGCTTGGTAATTAAGACTTGAAGTATTAACTTAAGCACTCTACAACAATGATAAATGATAATCATATATATAATACATGTAAGAGTGTCTCTCTCGATTATCCATCGAAAGAATATCAAAATATGATCTGAGAAGTTACGCGCCAACTGAGAAGCCTATTTCTGAGATTTAAGAGCCAGGTCCTGATGTTTCAGAACCAAATACGCACTGGCGCATGCCCAGGTCGGTCCCTGACTGGTACAAGGAGAGGCGTTAATACACTGTGTATAACTTGCTCATTCAGTCCTTGTAAAGCAAATAAGCTTAAAACAAACAAAAAACTATTTTGAAGTTCTGTTTCATAATTTGGATCTTTCAATTTGACTGAAATATCTTCCAAGCTGTTTTCATAACACATTCAATATCATTTCAAAGGTTCCATAGCCCCTGTCTAAAGTTTATATACCATTGCCCTTAGCTACTAATAATTTTGACATGGTCAAGCCTGTAGTCGAGTTGGTTTTGTACAGCTTGAACGAACAGCCTTTATTCTCAAAGGGAGTTTTACCCTCAAAACCACTGAAGGGCTGTTTTGGAACCCCTGTTAAAGCTCGTAAACCTCCAAGTCCTGATGTTTTAATAAAACTCAGAACTTTATATATTTACATTTATATATTTACATGTATAGACCAGCTGTCATGCTAAATTTCATTATGGTGCTTTTTAGTTGTTTTTCTCTTCGATCAACTGAAATCTTCCTGCAAGCCTGCACGCTGGTGGAGTGATTTCAGTCAAAGAACAAAAATGCGAAGAAAAAAACTTCATACAGTCTTCCCCAATGTTTTTTTAAGGCTGCTGTTAAGCAAAGTGGGTCATGACTGAAGTGCAACAAACCGATGAAAACACCCTAAAATCCCTGATTCCCACTGTTGAAAGAGGATCAGTGCTTTTTTTGCCTCATAAGATTTGGCCTTGCACTTTTTGGCCCTCTGTTTTTTGGCCTCGTGCCTTTCGGCCTCAGGTCTGGTGATTTTCAGCCTTCGGATGTTTGGATCGATTAATGTAATACTATATTTCAATTTATCAACTGAAAATTTTGCAAGTTAACACAAATTTATATCATCAACACAAAGAAGACAACAAATGAAGATACAAGTTGTATTTCTGCATCAATGGATATAATACATGTTTAATGAAAATTCATATGGATATGGTGTCAAACTGATTCCCTATCATTTTAATTATCACCACTTGGTACATAGTATTACAAATCACTCATGAGAAATAACTAGGAATTATTTTGCAATTATTCATTGAAGAGAACATGAAAAAAAGCTCCCATACTTTTTGGTAAATAATTGCAAGGTAATTCCTAGAAAACTCAGTATAAAAAATTAATGTGCACATTGACTGTTTAAATAAGTTGTCACGTGCGATGAAATAACAAGGAACTATTCTGCAATTATTCACTGAAGAGCACGAGAAATAACTATAAATAATAGCAAAATAATTCCTAGATAGAACAATAAGAATTTAAATAAATAAATGAATAAATAAATAAAAAGATTGACACCATGTAGCCTGGAAAGCTGCACCTTTCAAAACTTCAGATCTGAGCCAAATCTAACGCTCAGTATTTCAAATATAGAAATTATGTATTCTATTAGTTACACTGTGTTTCAGTAGGGTGTACGGGACTGCACTACCCTTCTGTGATCTGTATTTCCTGAGGTCGAAGGCTGAAGGAAATACGCATCTCAATTCTTAAGAGGGTAGTACAGTCCCTGCTGAAACACAGTGTGACAAATTTATTACCCTGCCCAGTCGATTTTCTTCTATTAGGCTAAAAAAAAATAATGTTTTGATTCTCAGGCCCTCCCTCATTGGATTTGAACCTCTTCATTAGACATTCTTATTATGTCATGTTTTTTTAAGAATTTGTGAAAACTTGGAATGGTCATTTTTTCACATTTCTCGACATATAATTATTTAGCTGTGTTTGCAGTAAATTGTTTTTTCTTGTTGCAGTTTATGGGAGAGTGCCCAGAGGCACTCTCCCATAAACTGTAACAAGGCAAATTCTGATATACTGGATCATGATTTAATTATTTATTTATTTGCTGGTGTTTAAGGTCATATATTTCTGCACAATGGCTAATAATGGCCGCAACACCGAAAAAAACTCAAGTTTAACCAATCATTTAGAGCTATGTTTCCCATTTTAAAGGACTTCCTACCCCAACCATTGGTTACTGGGGCCTATTCTAATAAATCATGTTTGATAGATCTGTACCATTAAAAAGAACAATAAAATACAAATCCTTTTAGCTGTTGTTATGGCAGTTAGTTATAAAAGGTATACTATAATTACACTAAAATACAACCTTTTCTCTTTTTCAAGTGGAAAGACAGCAAAAAGGTTTACTGAGTATATTCAGCCCTTTACACAAAAAAAAAAAATAAAAAAAAATAAATAAAATCCTCCCTCCCTCACTGATTTAAAAAAAAAATTGCCTGAGAATCAATTCATTTTTTTTTGTTGGCCTTAGATGTATTATTTTATTACAATTTAGACTTTTCCACGTCAAAATGTATCTAGGTCTGACGTCATTGTTGTTTACTAGTTATGAAAGACGCTTCACGTTTCAATTCTGATTGAGAAAAAACAATAGCAAAAGTTCATTTTGTGAGGGTTTTATTTCATACAATGCTGCATTGTGTGTCTTGTAGAATCGGGGAACATTATATTCAAACATGTAGAAGTGCTTTAATAAGTTTTACTGAAGAGACAATTGTACATTTCCTGAAACTACCACGGCTCTGTACTGTAGTGTAGTGTAGAAACACTAGCACACAATGCCTCTTCCCGACGGTAAAATCGGTTGTTGGTGGTATGTACACTTTAGGGACCTGTGAACTTTCGATTATTCGATTCGATTTCAAATCCTTGCAGCTATTCGATTCGATTCGATGCTGGTGTCATGGGTTCGAAATTTTCGAATCTCGTCGGACTAGGTCGGGAAAACTTTTTTCACGCCACTGTGCCGATACGTGTGTTTCTGCTCCGATAATAGGCTTGCAATCACGTCTGTTTATCAGTTAGTTAGGTGCGTGCATCGGAGTAGCACCCCCACCCACCCCCATCCGGTAACATTCCCGTTATAATATAACCTCGCAACTTGGTCTTAAATCGGCATGCTCGCATCGTATATGCATTATGCACACCACTGCGTGTTACGGGAGTTCGACGAAACCAGCATGTTTTACAGTAAAGTGCAGTATAATAGAATTACCCCCCTTACATTGCAATTTGCAATGAAGCGGTCACGCGTTTACATAAAGACGCCAACACGGAATGTATATAAAATGGAGAGGTCAATGTGCGTTTATATGCGTCGTGAATCACTCGTGATTAAAGATCAGGGGAAGTTGGTAACAGCAGTTATTGTCGATACATGTGATGACTCAATGAAGTTGAATGAACGTACCAGAACAAGCTAACTTATATGATATACCAGGCTGCAGAATTGCGTTTCGTTTAGTTTGAATGGTTTAATTTAGCTTTCGATATTTTAATTCGCGCGTGACGTGTGTTTACAAAAGTTCAGTATGGCGGAAATGATAAAATCTTATTTCAAACTAGTGGATGACAAGTTCCACTGTAATGCTTGTTCAACCATCTTAAGTATACAGAAAACTGGTACAACGTCCCATCTACAACTTAAGCATATTGAGTTACATGCTGCAGCTAAGGCAAAATCAACCAAGCGACGTACACAAGGTCAAGGTGGAGGCGACTCTGAACCGGATCGGAAAAAGCAATGTAGCATGACAGATTTCGGCCGAAAGAAACCTGCTATCAGTATCAGAGCTGACGTTAAGAAAAAATATGACAATAGTATCCTGGGGTTCATAGTAGCTGATAGTAGGCCCTTCGAGGTTGCAGCTGGTAAAGGGTTTAAAAATATGTGTGCTGCCTTGACCGATGATAAGTCTTATGAACCACCTCACCCAACTACGCTCTCCAGGAAATTAGGAGATATTCGCGTGTTAATGGAACAGAATGTTCGAGATCACATTCATAAGGATAAAGGTTCATCAAGACCTGCGGTCACCTTTGATCATTGGAAGTCCGACAACAATTCAAATTTTTTGGTCCTCACTCTGCACTACATCAGCGAAGAATGGAAATTTGCCACTCGCTGTCTTTCTGTTGTTAACTTGGAAGACCAAGATAAGGACCATACCGCGGAAGTGACTGCAATTGTGGTACGGGAACAACTGGAACACTTCGAAATTGCCAAAAACTCCTTAAGTTTTTGTACAACAGACACCACCAATGTCATGCCAAGCACAGCGACTAAGCTGGACATACCATGGATGGGATGCTCTGCTCATATTTTGCAACTCTGCATAAACGCTGCACTTGACACACAGCAAATGATCAAAATGCTCATCTCTTCTGTTCACCGCATTGCTGGATTTTTTTTTCTACCGTTGGACTTGCTGCTCTCCACAAATTTCAAATTTGTAACAAGGATCCAGCCGTTGATACCAAATTTCTTACCGAATCTGACCCTCCACTTGACGTCTCAACTAGATTTAATAGCACTTACCAATTGCTGCACTGGGTACAGAAAAACAACGCTCCAATATCCCTTGCACTTGTGGAGTGTCAGACACAGAATTGACGTAGCCTCAGCTGTTGGTTTCAATATGGGAGTAACCGATTCCAGGATGCCTGTTAAGGCGCCACTAAGAGGTCCAGGCAGGCTTGATGCACATTTTTTCCAAGTGCTGATCGCAGTGTTACAGTCTCAATTGTGTTGCCATGCATACAAACCCTGCGAAAGCAATTGCTGTCAAAACCTTCGAAAGGCGTTAAAACTTTCAGGGATGCACTAGTGAAGCAGTTAGATGACAGATTCAAGCTCAGTCAACCACATCTTCAAGCTAGTACTTACTTGGATCCGAGGTATAAATCTATCGTAGTGAAAGCTGACAGACACATTGGGTCTGTTTGTAATTTCATCGAAGATGACCTTAAGTGGCACGGACTTGACAAAATCTCAAACAACGAGAAATCTTCGTCCGAGCCCGTGCAGACGCGCGATGAGCATACTTCTGAAACTGCATCAAGCAGCCAAGAGCAAAGCCTCATGGATGCTATTGATGATGATGCTGCCGAAGCGGATGCTGTTGAACGACAGGACCATGACAATGATAAATCAATGCACAGTCGCTTGATTTTGGAAATGGACAATTATGCATGTTTACCCAAGCTGCGCAAAGACGAATGTCACCTGTCGTTCTGGAGAACAAATGCTCAGTTCTATCCGCTGCTATCCACTGCTGCCCGGGACATCCTTGCTATACAGGCGACCAACTGTTCCTCCGAACGGGTTAACTCGACTGGCAGCAATCTGATCACGGACAGACGCCACAACCTGTCTAACTACAATGCTGAAACCTTGATTTGGGCACGAAATAATTACGATAGGGTCCTCAGTGTGTTATGAATTTGTGACTCAAACTTTTGACATATTGCCATGATATTGGACTATTGGTCTTTAGTGCCCTACTTTTGAAGCTAAAAACTGATGCTATAGTATTGCAAGTTCTATCCTGATGATGTAAACATTAACACGATTTAGTTCTTTGTGCTCCAAGTATGGACGCGATCAAGTGCCAGGAAATGGCTCTTTAGTTTTTCAAATAGCTGTTGCAGTGTTCATGTGTTTTAAAGAAAAATTGTTACATGCTAAAATTAAAAGAATGTTATGACTATGCACCCATTATTGCTTCAATAACATGAATTCCTGTCTTCTTCTGAATAGGACAAACAGCGTCCCGATATAGCCTTGGTTGTTGAAAGCGAGGTTAAGTTCCAGTGAAACAAATCCAGATTGGTTTCTAACACGTTTATGTTTGGTGTCGAATGGTCACATGGACGTTACCAAATCAAGTAAAGCAATGCACAGGGTCCCCTGTCCGGACTAACAGGCTATTACTTTGTTATCAACCATTGAGCGTCGCGATCGCCATCGTGAGCATAATTATGTCCTTTATTTCAATTTGTGACTTATATGTCACAAATCTTATGACAAATTTTTCGTCCACGCCCTATTTAATTTTTAAAATGGAAATTGTTTATACGGCTACCTCGTAAAATAACCAAGTATGTTTCCGTTTCCCGCCAGTTATCACCGCCGGTCTATTATCCAAAAATGCCAATGATCCTATGGCACACAAAACAACAATTGTCAGCATGTACACGACCACTATTCGATATTCGAGATTCGAAATCCTCGTTCACATTCGATTCGAGATTCGATTCGAGACAAAATTTGATATTCGCAGGTCCCTAGTACACGTTTTCAAAATATTCTCATCAAACAATAATGTTCTCATTTTGTTTGTTAGTCTGAATGTTTATTATTACTGACAGAAATGTTTGAGGCAATGGGTGAAAGCGAAATCACCGAAGTGTAAATGTAACATGGAATGTCTGTACACCCTGCTTAGCTGTCACGTGATATTCTCATACACCCCTTTGAACTTCGTACACCCTATTGGAGATCGATGTACCATTCTAGATGCATTGGTTAATGGTCACTGCTGTTCAAACTGAGATCAAGATCACTGGAGCTTAGGGGGGAAATTGGGAGAGATGGGGAAAAGGGATGCCAAATGTGCCACTCTGGGGTAGTGGAGACCCTGGAACATTTTCTCTTGGAATGCCCACAGTATATACCTCATAGAATAAAATTTTCTGGAAGAATAATGTAGAAATGGGGTGAAGAAACAAAGGATAGATGGCTGAGGGGGGGCAGGAGGGAGAGGGTAGGAATGCTTATTGAAGAAGTTGAAAAGGAGGAAGTGAGGGACACTATTAAACAGTTTATATCTGAATGCTGAGAGGAGAGGAGGGGGAGAGGGTGTGGGGTGTGGAGGAAATGATGGCCTTCTCTTATGAGAACCGCGACAAATCAGCGGATGACCAAAGAGTTATTATTATTAATGACCAATCAGGAAGCTTGAATAAATCTAAAAGGGTACTAAATAACATTGTTGAATAAAAATAAATAAAATATATACAAATTCTGTAGTTTCTCTAAGGAAGTTGCCTGAAAAGGAGAACAAATTCCTGTCTGCACAGAAATTTTAGTTTTCAGCAGGTGATACAAATATTATTTCATAGCAGTCACTCATGAGATAATAATTATGGTACCAACTAAAAACAATTGATATACTCAATACTAAAACCAGTTCTGAAAAGAAATTATTCAATTTCTGGTACATAAATAAAAAAAAAAGGTATCACATAAAAATTCTCTTCAGAGAGTTTTACAGCATAAATACAGTAAAACTTGTCTTGAGAGGCCACTGTCTTCAGAGACCACCTGTCTTGAGAGACCACATCTACCAGGCACAGATTGGTTTTACTCTATAATGGACCTGCTATGGGATACCACCTGTCTTGAGAGACCACCTGTCTTGAGAGACCACTGTGACCTGGTACCAACTTGTATTTTTATGCCATAATGGACCTGTCTTGAGAGACCGCCCCTTTGAAGAGTGAAACCATGACAAAAACTTTTTACCTTTTCTGGAATTGGAAAATCCATTGTGGTTATACTAACATAATTAAAAGCTCTTAATTGGGTTTCAATTGCTAACTCATTACAGGTTGAGATGTTTTTATAAGACCCCTGTGAAAAGATTAGGATTATTGTTGAATAAACAATTTCATACATACCTGAAATGTGACAGGAATAAAAATAAATTTGTGTTGAAAATCTTTTTGTAACAAATTGAAATGGACTGTTATAAAAATTATAAAAATAAATTAGTGTTGAAAATCTTCAAAGAAGATTTTCAACACTAATTTATTTTTATAATTTTTATAACAGTCCATTTCAATTTGTTGCAAAAACTTCATAAAAAAGAACAACAACAAAGTAATTACAAAAATCCATTCTTCCCCATTTCTGAATTTTGTGGTTGGTTTATTCACTGACTTGAGAAAACCTGAAACCTGTTATGAGAGACCACCTGTCTTGAGAGACCACTTTTGTGTGGCCCAAAGGGTGGTCTCTCAAGACAGGTTCTACTGTAAAATCAAAATTTAGAATTTTCTTATTTCCTTTTCATTTTATCACAGAATGCTAGAACAAAAGGTTACCCAACTGTTGCGGCAAAGTGTCTAAGATCATCATTTGGAATTAACAAAGTAAGTTTCCAGTTGAATTACATAAGTGAAAATTATTTTTTCTGTGTGCATTTGTTTTGATCCAATGCTTCAATAAAATAAAAATTATGAACCCATAAGGAAAAACAAAAAACAATTGATAATTTTTGCCAGTCTTTTTCAGGTCTGTTTATTGATGAATGTTTTACATGGACACACATAACCAGGGATGAGAATTTTCACCAAATTTGCTGTTTTAACTGGTTGAGTGCTAAATTTTTTTGGGAGTCAGAATTTGTTCATGAAAATTTGTTTTATTAAAAATCATTGGAGAGTGCCTTAGGGCATTCTCCAATAATTTTTAATGAAGCAAAGCTCCATGAACACATCTGTATTTGTATGTGACTGAATATGAAACTTGAGCATAGAATATGAAGACTTTAGCATGGTGCGCTTGCTTTTTCCATGATAGTGGCTTCCAGTAGTCAATCAGTTAAAAAATGCAGGCTCAAATGACTGAAATGTTTATGCTCACCAATAAATTCCACCAAATTCAGGGAGCTTATAGTCTCAACTTTTCTCTCCTGCTTGACCATCTGTCAATCATTGTGTCCAGGGCTCAAAATGTCTGTTCATCTGCCTGTCCACCTGTTGTGAACAGTCAGAAATAGGGTGGAGGCAGTTAAAATTAATCGTGCCTGTCACATATTGTAGTTCAGTTACCCCTTTTATCTAATATATCAGCCAAATCCACCCGACCCATGTGGTATACAAAATCGCTTTTCTGTTCAAAAAAAAAATTCTCTTCCAAATTGTACCCCTCATTGGACTGAGCCCATTGCAACTAATGTTAAATGAAGATTTAATCCTTGTATTCAGTCAGTGAGTTGATTCAAAGCATCATGATCGTGGGGAGGCCAACAATACTGTTAATGTCGGCTAAACCTCATACTTTTGTTGTGATCACAATCATAGCTGCATAAAGGTGACCTTAAAACACCAATAAATAAACAAGAGCAACAATTCATGTGAGCATGTACCCCCCAACAGTGGCATTTTTATTGTTGTAAGTCATACAAATGCCATAATTACACAGGGGAAATGTGGATATCATGTCCCTCGTGTTTGCCTATCATCGCATAAAAGGACACCAAAATTCGACAATTGATGCCAAAATTATATTACAAAACATTCAAAACAGGTGCCATAACTTTGGAAGGTATGCATGGACTTACCCCACAATATTTGAATATTGGGGTATCATGCTAGATCTATCATTATACCAGAGGACATCAAAATCTGAAAATCAGTGTCATTAATATGCAAAACATTCATTTTATGATTTCTGTTTGTCCAACAAGGGTCATAACTCTGGATGGTATGCAGGGATGAAACCTGTGATATGTGGATATTAGTTTCCCCATGCTGACCTATCACCATACAAAAGGACATCAAAATCGTATAACCGATGCTCCAGGTATAATGCAAATTGTTTGTATGTACGGACGGATGGACAGGGACATCAATTATATTCTCCAAACCACCTTCAGTGGTCGGGTGCATAGTAATATGGATCACCAATAGCGAGGCAAAATAAAAAAAAAACAGACATACACTTTAATCTTTTGTTGTAAATGTCAAATGATTGCAGATTAAACAAATTCTACTGCTCAACATAACTGTATTCAAGTCTGCAGTGAAGTTATAAAGGATTTTCATTTGTTGTTGTAGACATCAAATTGTTGCGAGAAGAATGAGGAAATAAAAGAACTAAAAAGAAAAATTATGGACCTGGAAGCCAAGCTTCAAACCAAGCGCAAGATATATATAGCTTTTCATGACAGATTCCTTCTCCTAATTTCGTGAGTTTCTGATTGGTCAGTAACCAATGCATCCAGTACAATACAGTGACCGATCCCATATCCAGACTTGACCTGTATTTTGTTGTTATTAAACCACATATCAAGTTTCGAGCCGATCGGAAAGAAAATACTAAAGTTATCATCTGGAAACCAAAT
This sequence comes from Pictodentalium vernedei, assembly GCA_031216915.1. Classification (NCBI taxonomy): domain Eukaryota; kingdom Metazoa; phylum Mollusca; class Scaphopoda; order Dentaliida; family Dentaliidae; genus Pictodentalium; species Pictodentalium vernedei. The sequence continues at coordinate 528,830,099 of CM062293.1, forward strand.
ATTTTACACATTCTAAATCCAACAGGGGCCATAATGCAGGCAAAAAATGTTTGGACTGACGCCATATTCGAACCTGACCTGTATTGTGTTGTCATTAAACCCCATATTCAAGTTTCGAGACGATCGAAAACCAAATACTAAAGTTATCATCCAGAAACCAAATATTTGTCGCATTCTAAGTCTAACAGGGGCCATAATTCAGGCAAAAATTATTGGGACCAGCTTCATATTCGAACTTGACCTGTATTTTCTTGTGATTAAACTACACTCCAAGTTTGAAACCGATCGGACAACAATTACTAGTTTGGACCCGATCGAAAAACAAATACTCAAGTTATTGTCCGGATACGAAATATTCGATGCATTCTAAGTCCAGCACCAACTAAAGTTATCATCTGGAAACCACATTTTGTACGTACGTACGAAAGGGCGGAAAGACAGAAATACGGAATGATGGATGGACAAGGGTAACACTTAATGCCTCCGGCCAAAATTGGCATAAAAAGCAAAATTTACAGACTCAGAGTTAGTTATTGTTGATATATTCCAAAACAACACACAGTTGCAATGTGAAATCTCTGGGCTGATGCGATTCACACTAACTATCTCAAACCTAAACTCTTGACAAATTGGACACCAGAATTCTTACAAGTACAAACTAACTTCTTTTTTAGAAAAAAAATAGTTGGGGGTGGGGGTAGGGGAGGGCAAATACACCACGTTAACCCTTTACCTTACACTAGTAACAGACAACACAATTAAAAAAAAATTCTCTTATAACTAAAAAATTTCATTTTTTGCTTCCAAAACATAGGTTGTGACCCCCTATTCATTGGAATGAGCGCGATGCTCTTGTTCTAATGAGGGGTCACAACCTATTTTTTGGAAGCAAAAAATTAAAATATAAAAAAAATTTGAATGGCGATTTTCAGGTATAGTTCTTGACCGTTACATTTGGTAAAGTATTAAAGGTTTATTGAAATGCGATAGGTATGATTTATTTTTACCTATCTACGCCCAATTTCTGACTGTCAGTGACAGGTGTACATTTTGAGCCCTGCCATAACAACAACAACAAATGTTAAAGAAAGCGATGCATGGTTTCTTTCCATAATTTTTTTATACATCTTTCCTGTGGTAATAACATGAATGCAATTGCAAACCTGTTGTTTCCAAGCTTTACTTCAGGAGGTATTGCCCCTCCTGAACTCAGAATTTGTGTTATTCCGAATGGTGATCATAAAAAAACAAGAGTACCTCCTAGTGGGACATTACACACCCATTTTGTATTTCTGAAGGGTTGGGGTAGGGATGGGGTGAGGGTGAAAATTGTTCGGACCAACCCCATATTCAAACTTGACTTATATTTCATTGCTAAAACAACATCTGAAAAATTTGGTGTCAATCGTCAAGGCGTTCAGATTTAAATGAACTAAAACCCAATTTTTTTAGAAAAATTGTGTTTTCAAAGGGCCATAACTCTGCAACAGATGGACTGAGAAACACCAATATCGAACTTGACCTGTATTTTGTTGCTAAAAACAACTTGTGAATGTTTGATGTCAAGGCATTCGACTTTAAATGAACGGAAACCAAATTGTTTACTGACAGACAGACGGATGGACAGATAGGCTGATAACATAATACGTCCTATTTTTTATAAATGGGCATATAAAAACAATCAAGAATTTTTTTTTAAAATTTAATATATAGTTTTTGAGATAAACTATGATCAGGAATAGGAAGGCAACAAAAATAATAAAGATTTTTTTTCTCTCCATATTTAATAAACTGTATTTTTTTTTTTAGTAAAACTATGATCAGGAATGGGATAGTAGACTAAATTAGTTCAAGTATTTTTTCTAGAGTTATTATTGCCATTATAATTCCTGGTCTTCACTTTAAAATATCCCTGTTGTGGTTGTGAATATTGAGCAAACATTTTTAAAAAGTAACTTCCACAAGGATGTTAGTTAAAATTAACTTTTAATAACAGTGAGTTCTGATTAGCTAGTGATCATTTTTTGCTGTACATTCTTATTTAATGATTTCTGTGAACATGAGATCCCTCTGTACTGCTTCAATGCCCTAAGTTAGCAAGATAATTTCCAATTGACAAATTGTCTTCTGCAACAAACAGAATAAAAACAAGAAATTACTGCACACTATTGAAACCCTCTACTTGCACAATGATTGCATATAAAGTACAACAATTTAAGAAAATCAATTTATCGTTTAAAATTATTTTGATAAATTGCAAGGAAGTGACATAGCAATGTTAGCTATCTTCCTGTTGCTCCACTATTAGAAATATTATTATTGAAAACTCTCCATTTTCATCTAGGAGAAAAACAAACTGGATACCAGAGACAAGATTTCTGCGTACCGAAATGTGGTTTTGTGGATAAGGCGACGGCAGAAGAGTTTAAGGTAAAGCACCATCATGAACTTCACATTTTCGACTTCTCAAATCTACTTGATTATACTTAACAAATTTACTGTGTATGTTATTTATCAGATAAATCCAAATAATTGGTCCAAATAATGTTGTGATCCTCTCATGGTTCACACACAGGGCCAATTCTCTTGATTGCACCAGAAATTTAAATTCTCTTGAATAACTGAAAATTTTAATTTTTTTTTCTTTTTTGTCTTAAAAACATAGCGCTTATGACACCTCATCATTGATGAGCGGTCATAAGCTATGCCTTTAAGACAAAAATTGAGGCACCGGTATGTTTCTATGGCAATAATAGTAAATAGTCTTGCTGTTTGAGCTTCGAAGTGCAAGTATTTTGTTGAAAAAATAACTCAGAAAATCACTTTTAATCTACTGTGTTAGTCCAAACTTGGCCCAAAAGTGCGTAATATAATTTTTTGGTTTGGTACGTCCTTAAGAACGTACCAAACCAAAAAATTATATTACGGACTTTTGTTTTGGGCCAAGTTTGGACTACTCATCCTCTGACTTGTCAGTGTTGGGTTCTGGCTGTTGGGCATACAAATTACAAATAACATTTAAATCAATAAATGCGATATCTTGAAAATTGTTTTTGGAACTTACTTTTTTTTTTTATTTTGTTTTAATTCAAATTCTGAAAATTCGAAGCGAATGGAAATGCATCAACGTAGTAATGGTGGCTACGCACCTAATATGAAATAATATCAGGTGAGTAACCCGATACGGCGGCACCCTTAGATGCTATTCTAGCCTTTTGATTGGACAAACTAACTTTGAGGCATAATAATATAAGTTACATGGCGTGTAACTGACTGATACATTCCCACATAAGGCGATGTATGGAAATGTATCAACCAGCTACACACTGTGAACAGGCGCCCGTGAAATAGTCAATATATACTGTTTCGGCTGTATCACAGGCTCTCTCTTGGATTATAGATATTTTTCGATTGTGATTGATATATGTAAATAAAAAAAAAACTCATCTAATAGTTTAATGATTTTATTATTAAAAATATGAAATAAAATTTACATCCAATATTTAGGACTACACACGACAATAAACAACAGGAACAGGTAGGCCCCTATATGTCGAATGAGGGTAGAAATGTATTTAACCGCTGTATGGGGGGGTCGCTTTCTTGGACAATTTTTATTTCTTTGCAGTCTTTCGGACATAATGTGGAAATTTCCTCCCCATTACGTGTACACTCCATATAAAACCGCACTTGGCGTACCCCACTTTTTGTGTAGAAAAGTGGGGTACCCAAGTGAGGTTAGGAGAGAAGCATTACATAATCAATTAGTGATCGACGAGAAATTTCTTCCCGAGTCAGAACTTGATTAGCAATATTAGTCTTCAGTCAGCGAATTTCTAAAACCCGCATTTCATAAAATAATGACATAAAAATACCATATCTGTCTTTTCCAGATCATTTTACCCCGGAAAAATGTCCCATTTTAAACAATCCGCCCAGTATTTTTCGAGATATTGAACTTGTTTCCGTATTAAAATAAAATGTTTTGCCGATATGTCATTTGGATTCCCCCCCTGTATAATTAAAGGTAAGTTTGTTGCCATCCGAGTCGAACATGATCTTGTCCATCCTTCATTCTCAAAACAGTTCATCGAGACATTTTTAAATAAAATTACCCAATAGAAGAAGAATTTTAAAAATAAAACTTATTCCGTGCGTTGTTATGTTTTTAGAACAATAATGTGACAGTCTCGGTGATACATCCTGTCTTTACGAAGTGCGGTCCCTGTTTTTCACTGAGACTCCGAATCATTAAGAAACCGGCATATGTTTTAATATTGTAGATTTCTAAGCTGTTTCGCGTTTACATCAGTAATTATTTTTGACGAACTAAATTGAGAATGGAACAGAATTAATAAATAAATAAATCCATCTACTCCTTCCGGTCTTTTTCGTAACAACTCTGGCGGATTTTTCAAATTAAGTTCAGCCTTCGGAATCATGAAAATTTAGAAGCAAGGGACGGACGAATCATGGCCTACGGTAAACAAATTCAAGTTATAGTGGGATTTTCTTGTCAAGTTCCAATATCTCAAAAAAGGCATGGAAAATTGGTGAAGTCTTTGAGGGTTGGGGGGGGGGGGGGGGGGGTTGTAGGCATTTGCTCTTTAAACGTAGATTTTGCCCACATTTCCTTCCCACGTCCTCTTATCTTGCAAGTGCCACCTTGTCCAGTAGGCCGGTAGAGACTAATGGATCACCATGTTTATCTTCCTAGCATTTGGTACGTTTTTTTTCTTGGAAATAGTATGTTTTATTTCAGGGCTGGAACAGTGGCGACGCCAGAAATTTTTTCGCGGGGGGGGGGGGGGGGGGGGGGCAAGTTGGGGGGACAGACTCCCCATGAAGGGGGGCAAATACGTAAAGGATCATATCATTACTTTATTATGAGGTAGTCCAAACTTGGACCCAAAGTCCGTAATTTACCTTCAAAAAATCCTGGATCCGCATCTGGTGGGTCTGTGCGTGAGAGAGAGAGAGAGAGAGAGAGAGAGAGAGAGAGAGAGATGGGTAGAGAGAGGGAGAGAGAGAGAGAGAGGAGGGGGATGGAGAGAGAGATGGGAGAGATATAGACAGCTGAGGGAGAAGGAGAGGGAGAGAGAGGGGGAGAGAGAGTGTGTGTGTGTGTGTTTGGATGGATGTGTGTTTGGTGGATGGGGGGGGGGGCAAGTGGGGGAGCAGAGCACACGTTTGGGGGGGGGGGGGGCAAATACCCTCATGCCCCCTGTAGCGCCGCCACCGGGCTGGAAACGGTCGGAAGTACTAGTAGACTGAAAACATTTTGCCAGACGCTGTCATCTGTTGGTGTTTTGGTAATAATAATCCTCCCCAGCCAGCATGGGTTTCTTTTCAATAGATGCGTCAAATGCTCCAGCCCTTTGACAGATTAATAAGTAAACTAGTTGCCGTCCTTGGAAGATATGACATACCAGTATACAATTAAGCTTAATTTGTTGCTTCTGTTCAGTGGCGTGTTAAATTAAATCCTTTGTCTGTTGTTAATCCCCAAAGCCTACGCAAACTTGACATTTAAAAAGAATCTATATATTTTTTTGCCGGCAAAGCACATTTGATGTACTTTTTGGGCGTGAAATTTTTGTTACAGACGGGCCAATTCCAACCAATTAAATCTTGCGCTGAACAACAACTGTTTTAATTAGCTACTTGGTGGGCTAGATTCTGAATAAAAAACACATTTGCATTAATGTTGTATCATTTAATTGGAAAGGTTATTCATTTACACTTGTTCACACCAAAGAATGCTTTTAGGGGGGGAGAAGCATTAATTATCTTCATCATAGTACGATGCCGCAACATTATCACCGAGTTAGGGCGAGAACGGTTTGAGTTTGACCGAATTCAACTGAATTGAATAGAGCATGCGTTTTGGTCCTAATCTTTTCAACCCCCCCCCCCCCCAAATGGGAGCCAAAACTCGTTTTATCACCTGTATCAGTCACCGCTGAGATGACCGATTCCCAGGTTGAATAAGATGTCACGGCGATGTCACGGTTCTCGTGACCATAAACTCAAGTATTCCTGGGTGGCGACGTTTCGTTCCGTGGGGACACACTTCATAGCCTGATCGGACAAATGCCGAGTTGAATTTTTATACCGTGTTTTAAAGTAGCTCCGTAAAAAGAGAAGAGAAGCACGGTCCGGTTTTAATCGAATTAGATTTCATCCGTGTTTTGAAGATAATTTCCACCGTGCTTGGGGTTAAATAGCGGCTGTCAGAAAGAATAAAAAGTGCATTTTAATTTAACATTTGGGCGGATTATGATGTTATATCCAGGCGAAAAGCAGATAAATTGCCATGATGTCCAAAAGAAAAAATGTATAGTTATCTGTACCCGTCCACTTCGGCTGAGAATCAGAATGTTTTTTCAACAACAATGACCTCGATTAAGCGAGTTCAGACTAATTTATGTCATGTAAATCCAATAGATGGAACAGCCACACTGCTTCACGGGATAGTCAAAATTCGCATTTTTTTCCAAGATTTATTTAAACACAAAACGTGAATTATTGGACCGATTTTCATGTTTAAAGGATTTTTTTGACATAGAAAATCGCCCCCCAAAATATTTCAGGCACAGAAAAGGGATTTAGTGAAGAGAACTTTTTATGTAAATTGCGAGGTGTTTTCCCAATCAACACTGATTAGTGAGTAAATGCCTGCTGTTATATAATCATACACAACACACTCCGTCAATATTGGGATATTTTTTTTATATGGAATGTACACGTAATGCTAATTTTATACATTTACAATACCTATTTCCAACTTCGAGAATTGAATGAATTCAATTCTTGAAGTCGGGAACAGGTATTGTAAATGTATAGAATGAGGGTAGAAATGTTTTTGGTCCCTGTATGGGACATGACCTACATGAGACATGGCTTGAATTGCAAGACTAGATATAAAATCTCATTTAGGCCTACATTTTTATTCAATACCAGTATTTTACCCTGGGTTCTGTTTTTAACCCAGCACAAGAATAGTGCAACCAATTTAAACAACTAGTCAACAGACAGATGTTTGACGATCATGATGGAACATGAGTGATTAAACTAACAACAACTAACTGATGCATAATTTGTCTTTATTACAAATCAATTTAGTGTGAGAAAACAATAATAACTGTAATTAATCCAAATCAAAACATTGAAATCACTCGAATTGCACCTGACTCAATAACGCCGTGATCACACGACCAACCATACACTTGACTATTATAATCTGACACCTTCTCGTCCAATCAGCACATATGAGCGTGTTTATAGGAGAGCCACTGACAGTCTGTTTTGTATTGAACTCAATTAAACATAATAATTTATCAGGGCCCGTGAAATAGCCAAACCAATATGTATTGACTATTCCACGGGTGCCTGCAAAATAGCCTGCTGACTATTTCAATAACCCTTTACCCAACGAATCGCCCGCATCCGCCCGCGAAATATGCAAATTCAGCAGGTGAAAAAATATTTTTTCGAAAAATTTCAACAAAACCATATCATGTGACCCCTCTTTGGAACGAGCTCGTCGAGCTCGTTCCAAAGAGGGGTCACATGATATGGTTTTGTTAAAAAAAATTTTTAAATTTTAAAAATAATATTTAAAATAATAAATTTTGAAATCGTCTGCGTTGGGTTTGTTTGTTTGTTTGTTGGTGGTTAACGTCACATATTTATGCACAATGGCTAATCGTGACACAACATGGCGATGAAGTCAAGGATAGTCAATCGTTGATCAACATGTTGCCCATTTTAGAGGACTTTCACCCCAAGCATTGGTGACTGGGTCCTATTTTACTAGTAAAGCGGAACTGGTTTACCGCAGTAAACAAGTGCTGCTTACTTCCCGGGGTTCCCACGGGGAGACTGTCTGCGTTGGGTAAAGCGTTAAATCATTATATTTTTCTCTCTTGAATATTTAACATTGATGCAACATTTTAGAACAATGCTTCAATACTTTTTCAAAAAAATTTGTTTTTTTCAAAGGCTACTTAGTTTTAGCAATTACATCACTTCTGAGTACAACTCATCAATGAAGATGTTCCATACCCAATAACCTCTTATACAAATCTGTATTGAATTTTCTAAGTGAAGTAAGGGGAGATAACCTGGTAAAAATCTTTTGGCAAAAATTGAGTTTTATACTGATGTTAAGTCATAATACAGCGCAAATGCTGATAATGACATTGGTTAAAATCATTAAATATTACCCAACGCTCATAAAAAATATTGGTTAATATCAACAAAAACAAACGACCGTTTTGTATTTTTGAAGAGTTGGGGTAAGGATGGAAAACTGTTCGGCCCAACCCCATATTCGAACTTGACCTGTATTTTGTTGTGATTAAACAACATACCAAGTTTGGAACCAATTGGAAAACAAATGTTAAAAGTTATCATTTGGAACCCAAAAATTTGATGCATTCTAATTTCTACAAGGGCCATAATTCAGGGGAACTTCAAAGTTCGAACTGACCCCATATTCGAACTTGACCTGTCTTTTGTTCTGATTAAACCACATACCAAGTTTAGGAGTCATCTGGAAACAAATGTTGATGAATGGACAGACCGACAGATGGACAAATGGATGGACAAATGGACAGACAGACTGGGTTTTTCAACAGGCGTATAAAAAATCAGTCAGGCCATACTAAAGTTATCCGGAAAACACAAAATGCACAAATTCAAGGGGAATAACTCTGTAAAGGTACATGCGATTTTGGCCGAAAGTGAACTTGAGCTGTGCTTTGTAGTCCAAAACAAAATCTGAGAATTTGAACCAAATTAATCAAGGCAAACTAAAGTTATCATCCGGAAACCACATAATTCACAAATTTGCAATCATTCAAGGGGAATAACTATGGAACGGTACATGCGATTATGGCCAAAGGTGAACTTGAGCTGTGCTTTGTGGTCAAAAACAAAATCTGAGAATTTGAAAAAAATCGGTCAAGGCAAACTAAAATTATCATCCGGAAACCACAAAATCCACAAATTTGCAATCATTCAAGGGGAATAACTCTGGAAAGGTATATGCAATTATGGTCAAAAGTAAACTTGAGCTGTATTTTGTGGTCAAAAACAAAAAAACTGAAAATTTTAAATAAATCGGTAAAGGCAAACTAAAGTTATCATGAGGAAATGAGAAGTTGGGTTAAATTCCCACAAATAAAGGGCCATAACTCACCTGCAAATGGGCCGCTAGAAACGGTAATCGAACCTATCCAGTATTTTGTCATTACTAAATCCACATGCCAAATTTAACTACGATCAAACCATTACAACTAAAAATATCGTCTGGAAACGAAATTTGTCCATAGACGGACAGACGGACGGGTGGAGAGACCATTCACATAATACGTCCCATTTTTCAAACGGGTGTATAAAAACAACATCTGAAAAATTTGGTGTCAATCCGTCAAGGCGTTCGGCTTTAAATGAACGGAAACCAATTTTTTTTTCTTCAAAAATTGTGTTTTCAAAGGGCCATAACTCTGCAGCGGAGGGACTGAGAAACACCAATATTGAACTTGACATGTATTTTATTGTTAAAAACAACATCTGAAAGTTTGATGTTCATCCGTCAAGGCATTCGACTTTAAATGAAGGGAAACCATTTTTTTTTTAAAATTGTGTTTTCAAAGGGCCAAAACTCTGCAGCGGATGGACTAAGAAACATCAATATCGAACCTGACCTGTATTTCATTCCTAAAAACAACATCTGAAAAATTTTTGGTGTAATTTCGTCAAGGTGTTCAGCTTTAAATGAACAGAAACCAATTTTTTTTTGAAAAATTGTGTTTACAAAGGGCCATAACTCTGCAGCTTATAGACTGAGAAACACCAATATCGAACTTGACCTGTATTTTAGTGCTAAAAACAACTTCTGAAAGTTTTATGTCGATCCGCCAAGGCGTTTGACTTTAAATGAATGGAAATCAAATTGTCCCCGGACGGACAGATGGTCAGACGGACGGATGTTCCAACTAAACAGGTTTAAGGGCTACGAAAAAAAACATTTTGTGTGTCCATCACCTCATTTTAGCCAGAACCCCACCCCCTCCACCCTAGAACTTATATTTAACCCTAACCCCACCCCATCCACTAAAAAAACACACCCTAACCCTTCCCTACCCTGACCCTAAAACCCCACCCCTGACCCCCACCCCCTGGGACCTAACCTTCCCAACCTTAACATCTACTCTGGGGCTACCCCTAACCCAACCCAACCCCACCCCTGACCCTAACCCCACCCTAGCCAACCCAAAAGGCTTAGGGGCTCTTTTTGGTTTAGGGACTATTACAACTAAAACCCCACCCCTGACCGCAACCCCCCACCCCCTGCAACTTTTAGCCCTGCCCTGGGGCTATCTCTAACCCTAACCCCACCCCTCTCCTAACCCTAATACTACCCTAATTTTGACTAAGCTCCTAAAAATAATAGCTCCTAAACAGGTTTAGTTGGCCCGGACGGACGTACCAACTGTTTGGGTTTAAGGGCTAGGAAAAAAACATTTTATATGTCCATAACCTTATTTTAGCCAGAACTCCACCCCTCCACCCTAACCCCACCCCATCCACTCAAAAAACACACCCTAACCCTACCCTACCCTAAACCCCAAAACCCCACCCCTGATCCCCCCCCCCCGGACCTAACCCTCCCCAACCTTAAGATCTACTATGGGGCTAACCCTAACCCAACCCAACCCACCCCTGACCCTAACCCCACCCTAGCTAGACCAAAAGGATTAGGGGCTATTTTTTGGTTTAGGGGCTATTAAAACTAAAACCCCACCCCTGACCCCAACCTCTACCCCCTGGGTCCTAACCCCCTGCAACCTTAAGCCCTGCCCTGGGGCTACCCCTAACCCTAATCCAACTCCTCTCCTAACCCTAATACTACCCTAATTTTGAGCTACCCCCTAAAAATAATAGCTACTAAACAGGTTTAGTTGGTCCGGACAGACAGTCGGACGGACGAACAGAAACATAACATAATACGTCCGTTTTTCAATCTGGCATATAAAAATTGGAAATATGCACATGTTCATCATTAGTGGTTACATTTAAGAAGTTACGTTGAATTTGGTTCATTAATGTTGGAGGACTTGTGCAAAAAATAATCTCATTTGGAAATCAATATCAAGGGGAGATAACACAGAACAAACATTTTGTATTTATTTATAATTGCAGTTGGTGGAGCTGATTCCTGGTAGGGGCTGTTTTGTCTTCACTGACGATCGGGATGCCTCACGGTCAGCAGGCACGAGAGCTGGGATGAAGGGTAAGATGAGATGGGGGGATGGCCGAGCAATTGCAAGGTTGTTGGTGAACAGAATGTTCACCAAGGATGAAATCCTCCGAGGCACGCTAAACCCATCCAGCGTAGATGGTCTCGAGCAGCTGAATCCATCCACGATTCAGATCATTACAGGTAATTATTTTGTACTTTTTAAAAAGAACATTCCATACATATCATCCATCTGTATGGTCTTTCTTTTTGGGCCCATCTAAACGAGGGTGCAATGATCACCCAACAACCATCATCCACCGTGAACTTTATTTTATCAACATCTCACAAACTACTGAACCGAATATAACTGTGGTGTGCATTTTCCTTAACAAATATGCGTTTGTTCAAATCAAATTGCCATGATCACAGGGAGCACCACAAGGGGCATAACTGTGATATTACTCAAAAATCTTCTTTTTTTTAAATTCCAACAAATATTCTTCTAGTGAACATTCAATTAGAATATTTCGATATTTGGTGTTCAATATCTCTCTTAGGCTCAGATTCTGATTTATTCATATCAAATCCCATGGTTAATATTTGGGCTTTCTACTGGACAAGTTATTTGTCTCCCATGTGGCGTTTTCTTTGATTAAAAATCTTCTTCAGATCCACCAAATCTTTTTTACAAATCTGGCTTACAACATCTTTAGGGGGGGGGGGGGGGGGGGGGGGGGGGGGGGGGGTTAATTCATAATATGTTGTGAGTCCTTGGTTTAATATTTTGGCTCACAACAGGAACTCGAATTTCAACATAGTGTAATATGGGAATATTCTTTTGAAATCTTATTTAACCCTTTACCTAACAAATCGGCCACATCCGCCTGTGTAATTTACAAATTAAGCTGTTGAAATATCCAAAAGTTTCCAAAAAATGTCAACAAAACCACATTATGTGGCCCTTCATTGGAATGGCCTCGTCGAGCCCGTTTCAATGAGGCGTCACATGATGTGGTTTTGTTGACATTTTTGGGGAAATGTTGAAAAATTTCAATTAAAATAATAAATTTTAATATTGTCTGCGTTGGGTCAAGAGTTAAATCCACTCGTCAGTCAGAATCCTTTCATATTTGGTAAAGTGGGAAAATGCAAGTTATTCATTTATTTATCTATTTATTGGGTTTAAGGTCACACATATTTTAGCACAGTGGTTAACCCTTTACCCAACGCAGACAATTTCAAAATTTATTATTTTAAATATTTTTTAATTTTTTTCAAAAAAATTCAACAAAACCAAATCATGTGACCCCTCTTTGGAACGAGCTCGATGAGCTCGTTCCAAAGAGGGGTCACATGATATGGTTTTATTGAATTTTTTCGAAAAATAATATTTGTTCAGCTGCTGAATTTGCATATTACGCGGGCGGATATGGGCAATTCGTTGGGTAAAGGGTTAATCATGAGAACAACATGCAGATAAATTCAAGGTTTGTCAATCGTTTATACCCATGCCATCCATTTTGTGGGACTTCCACCATAAGCATTGGTGTCTGCTGGGCCCTATTTTACCAATAAAACAGCTTGTTCAGCGGGTTGAACAGGCACTGTGTCACTTCCCAGAGTTTCAATGGAGGTGGGGTGCAGGGTTGGTTTCGGGTGGGGTGGAAGGGGGCATGTAATCAAGTTCATTCAAGTCGAGCCTATTGGTTCTTATATTGGCACTTTAACTTGTGTAATATGAGGAAATTACTTTTTAACTATTCTTCTTCACATCATCTAGTCAGAATACTTACAAATTTGATATAAATCACGGAAAAGTCTAACAAATATGTTCCTATCTTAATCTAACAGCAGTGTAGATATAAGAGAATATCTCTGAATGTGACCCACATTACATGCTACTTTGAGAATTATGATGCCTAGCATTTCCTACTAAGTTTGTATTTTTTTATTTTCAGGGTTCGAGAGACATGTTCATACGGAACTGTACTCTGTCCCATTCCCAATGCAAAATAGGCAGTTTTTTATTCTCCATTTCAGACTGAATCTTCCATATTCCATAATCAGTTTAAGTTTTAAGATATTGTCATCAGTTTTGAGAAAGCGTTACATTGCAAAAAGCTCAAAAATGAAAAATATAAGTAATAATTTTCATAACTGTAGATGTATGTGTGAGTTACATAGACACAATGCAGATTAGACTGATTAAGTTTGCAGGTCACACTAAAATTGAGTCTTTCAGAGTACCCGGTATATGACAAAGCAGTTGACTGTCTACGCTCAATTATAGTCATCTTTCACTATAACTGGTCCTTGCATCTTTTTGTGTCAGACACTTGAACCTCTTTTGGATTTGGGTGACACTCAAACTGAAATTTTACTTGTTGAATTTATTTGTTGTTGTACAATGTTTACTTGCTGAATGTTTAACTTCCTTGAAACATGTTACACAATACACAGGCCTAGAAATGTTTAAAAAGTTCTGGCTGTAACATGTGATAGGTGGCATTTCTTAGCTGTCAAATCCAAATTGTCACTAGAACATGGAAAACTCCTTCCAATTTATGAATTCATGTATACACCATACAGTGCTGTACAAAGTTGTGTTTGAAATGTACAGGCTTTCTACATTACACATTGGGCTTCACCAGGCATTGGTGACTGGGTTCTATTTTTCCAGTAAAACAGAACTTTACCATACTAAACAAGCACTGCCTCACTTCCCAGGGTTCCCACAGGGGTGTCATCACAGTTAAAAGAAAACCGTTCAATATTCTTTTCCACATTTATTTTGTAGCGTTCTTATTATTTCAGAAGTGGGATTGCAAGGTAGCAGTGTCAAAGTATTTCTTCAAGAGTTATAGCCCTTCTTGAAATTATAATTTCCCATCATCACATTATCAATTTTTTTCTGTAAGCTCATTTCAAATAAACCCTGGCAAGATCTTTTACCCAAAATCAATGTATAGCTTATGGGTATAAATATCATGGAGGGGATTATAAACCATAGAAAGAAAACCCAAACTTCTTCCTTCTATTTCTCTTCTCAAACGATAGTTTATGACCTCCTTATTTAAAACAGCTCAACAAGGTTGCTCAAATGAGGGGTCATAAGATATGGTTTGGAACAGAAAACTGAATTATCAATACTTTTCATTGGTATTTAATGTCATTATCAACATGTTGACCATACCATGACACAACATAAGTATAAACTAAAGTTTTGCCAATTATTTATGCATATGCTGCCCATTAACTAGGGGATTGCACTCCTGTGACGTTGGTAAACAGGTTTTATTTTACCAGTGGAAGGACAAAAATTTACCGCAGTAGACGTGCATACCTTACTTCCTGGGCATCCCACAGTGGAACAGAAAACTGACAAATTGGTGGGATTAATGTTTACGGTCACATATTTATGCACGATGGGTAATTGTGACCACGACATGAACATGATGTCAAATTTTCTCATTTATAACCATATGCCCATTTAAAGGACTTTCACCCAAAGCATGGTGACTGGGTCCTGTTTTATCAGTAAACCAGAACTTGTTTACCATAGTAAACAAGAACTTCTTCACTTCCCGGGGCTCTCACAGAGGAAGAGTATACAAATATCACCATTCAAAGGAGTGTTATTTTTTCAGTGAATTGGTTCCAAGGGAGGATAATAAGCAAAGTTTTGAAATAAAAAAAAAAGATTTTCTTTTTTACAGTTCATTCCCTGAGCTTGTCTCCACTCTCCAACTTGCATTATGTGAAGAGTAAAAAATTAAAAGAGACAAAAAATTTGGCTTAACATAATTGATTTCTTTTTATTTTATATTTTTCAGACTTTTGCACAATAAACAGCTGCTCGAGGAGAGGAGAAATAAGAAATGCGATATGGTCGACGTTGACAGGTGCAAGATCGAAATTGAAAAAAAAATCCACAACAAATTTAAACTTCTAATAAAAATGTTCACAATTTTCACAAGTCTTATGTTCATTTTTTAATTTAGAATTATCTTTTTTCTGGAACATCTTGAAATTACATTTCCATCTTGGTTCTTCATACACAAGTTGGTCAAAATTCAAGCTCTACAGGAATCAACTGCACATCTTCTATTTTGAAAATTTATTACCTGTTCACAGTTTGGAGATAGGTACAATTATTATGAAACAAAATTTATTCATTTTTCAATTCATGAGCCATCTAATGTCTGTAATTAAAGAGTGATATTATGTAAGAAATAATGGTCAATTGAAAATTAAAACTAGCTAAAATTTATGATTTTGATTTTCATCAGGAAGTCACAACACTGGGTAGTATTAGTTGCACAGTGTTCCAGTAGAGTGTACAGGACTGTACTCCCTACAGAGATCTGTATTTCCTGTAGCTGAAAGGGTAGTACAGTTCCGTACACCCTGCTGGAACACCGTGGGACAAGTTCATTACCCTGTCCCTGCAGTGACCGTGTCAAGTTTTGTTTTATTGCATGATCCCCCAACTTTTCATTTTTTTTAATCTCACAATCAGAATTTTTGCACTGTTCCACATTCAAAGCTTGATGTATCTGGGCCCTTGCTTCGAATCCGTATCGAGGGCTCCTCATACAAGCACATGATTCTGTTGTTCCAACACAACAGCATTGATATCATATCCGAATGCCTGAATCGAAGCTTCTCTTTTGAAGGATTAGTTTCGCTATAAAATGTGGAAAACTTCACCTCAATAAACATTGAATGAGATTTTTAAAAATATAATAAATCTTTACACAAAGTGAGATATTTATTTCACTAGGAACTATTGCAAAAATAACAAGCAAATTCACGTAGACGAAACATACATTTGCTCCACTTCGCAAGAGAGTATTCAGTAAAGTGATTCCCAATGACATAGTTTTCTCTAAAGTGTAACGGCATCACTGACCTCAATATGAAGATCAATGAATGCTATTCTACTTTTCAATTTGTGTCTTTCCATCGATAAGGCTAATGTAAAATATTTTTGTAAGACATTTTGTGGTCAATTATTGTGAGATAAATTTATAATCACCACAAGTGTGTTTCTCTCGAAATTCTGATCAAGTCTTGTAAGCACAGAATCAAATTTTGACTTGCTCTAATGTGCTCATCGAAATACTGTTCTGTACCTTCAACTCGACTTGATCTGAATTCCCAGAGACACACATTGTGGTGATAATCTGTATGTCTCAAAAACATAGCATATGTTCCCTCATTGGAATAAGTTCAATGAAAACATAATAAAATTTGAATGGGAATTTTTGTAAGTAATGCTGGACACTTTTGGCAGTTCCGTTGGGTAATGGGTTAAAAACTGTCCTGGGAAAGATCAACAAAATTCAAAAACACAAATTTGGGTTCTTAATTATTTGCTTCCCTTCCATTTCATACATAATGTAAATCTGTAAGAATTTTTGACTTCAAATGACCCATTCTGTGAACCCGATATAATTTAGTCCCCAAACAGTTAAGTGTCGATGCATCTTCAAATACAATCTCAATTTTTAGCTATTTATTTGTTTTATTTATTTAGTTGATTCCTGTACAGCCTAAATGCCAATGACATAAGATCAAGATACTTATTATTAAACACCTAAAAAACTACAAGCTGAGTCGATTCTTTTGCCTGTATTAACTAATCCTTTGTTCTGTCTTAGGATTTATCAAATTTGAACTTAGTTTGTTATAACTTGAGTGGTTGAGAGCTGGAAGCCACTATAATGGCTCAAAAGAACATTCAGGGTACGATGATAAAGTCTTCATATTTTTAGCGCATGTTTCATAGTCAGTCAGAAGAAAATAGAAAATGTGTTCATAAAAATTTGCTTTCTTAAAAAAATATTGGAGAGTGCCTGTGTGCACTCTCCAATAATTTTTAATGAAACATATATTATTTTGATGAACAAATTGCAACTTACAGAAGTAATCTAGCCTCAACCAGTTAAACACTGCAAGTCAACAATCCCAACATGAAAATTATATTCAACCGAATTGAAGTTGGGATGATGTTGAAAAAACAATTTGATTTATGTATAGGTAGTTAAGATAACTTTTGTGCACCTATGATTAACTGTGACTGCAAAAAGGGTAAAGGCTGGTGATAAAATCTTGCAAAAAAACCCAGAACACACTTGGCTAATAGCATATACAGTTAAAACTAGAAGTCCTGTCACAAATAGTGCGCTTATCTAGGCTTAATTGCGCGCAATTGCTATATCGAATGGCATCCAAAGCACGGCAGGTTCTCCTGGTTACTCATAGCAAACACATGCAATGTTTCTGCCAATGGACCTCCGGGTTACCCGGAGGTCCATTGGCTGAAACATTGCTTGTTTACAGGCAATATGTACAGAGTTTGATAGCTTTACTGGGGCCATAACGCGTACATTAACGCGCATATCAATGTGCTATTTGTGCGCATTTCATGACAGGACTTCTAGTTTTAACTGTACAGTTACAAAAGGTATCTTTACCAATGAAATAGTCATGTCATTTATCAGTTTTCAAAAGTAATTTCATACTCTGTGAGTTGACCAATCTGTGGGGTGATTTTGAGGTAAAATGGAATGCAAGTTGATAGATGAATTTGAAATTTGGTGAGTGATTTCATCATGACGTTTCAAGGGAAGCAAAGCACAAATGATTTTCAAAATGGATTATGGTGAAAGAATTTTACAACTATGCAAGAAATGTGACACACTGTAAGCTTTTTATATCTTTTGTTGTTTCATATTTTAATTATGCTGTCATGCGGCCTCAAGAATAGACTATTGGCCTCATCCATGCTGCAATACTGTCTCATTAGAAGCCTGCCTTACAGCCTTCTCCATCTCCAAAATATACTGCATCACTACATCACATATGCTGTAAAACCACTTCAGTAATACATTCATCATACTTTTTTAGTGTATCTAATCACTGCCTCTATAGTATACATGGGTTCTTCATTTGAATAAAGCAGTCTACCTGAGGCCTTAATTTAAATAATTGAAACATGCTGCATGTATGCTGCATCCATGCTCCAAGCACACTTCACTGTTGCTGCTTTAATACTAAACAAGGTGAAGTAGCGCTGAGGTTGTATGCCTCTTTGCTACTGCAGGTACTCAAAATGAAACATGCTGTAAAGCCGCCTCAACAGTATACTGCATTAGTACTTATAACCAACCAGTATGCTGCAATGCTGCCTCCCCAATTCACTGCAATAACAGCCTAATCCATGCTGCAATAGTGTCTAAGGAGTATACTACATTACAACCTTACCCACACTGCAGAACTGTCTCCGGAATATACTGCATCACTACATCACCTATGCTGCAAAACTGCCCCATCAATGCATTCATAACGTTATACAGTATATCTAATCACTGCCTCCACAGTATACATGGGGTCTTCATTTGAATAAAGCAGTCTACATGAGGCCTTAATTTAAATAATTGAAACATGCTGTATATATGCTGTATCCATGCTTCAAGCACACTTCACTGTAACTGCTTTTATACTAAACAGGGTGAAGTAGCAATGAGGTTGTTTGCCTCATTGCTACTGGAGGTACTGATTGAGCACTGCTGCCTGTATGCCTTGTATATACTGCGACGTACAACTGCAATCCTGCTTCAACTATGCCTAAAATATACTGGCTTTTGGTAGTGGTAATTACACAGGACCTCCATGTGAACATGCAGCATTGAAATAACCACTAAACATACCCATTATACCGTAAATGTCACACTGGATATACAGGTTCCATTTGTGACAACAGAGTAGGTAAGTACTAAAATAACCGCTAAACATACCCATTATACTGTAAATGTCATGCTGGTTATACAGGATATATTTGAGAACATCGAGTAGTTAAGTACTAAAACAAACACTAAATATACCAATTATACTGTAAATGTGAGGCTGATTGCTCAGGATTTACAGGTGAACAGGCATGTACAAAAATAAACATACCCATTATACCGTAAATGTCACTCTCGACATGAATGATACATTCGTGACCATAGTGTAGGTAAGCACCAAAAATTCCACTAAACATACCCATTATACTGTAAATGTGAGGGTGGTTACATAGGACCCGCATGTTAACATGCAGTACTGAAATAACCACTAAACATACCCATTATACTGTAAATGTCACGCTGATTGTACAGGATATATTTGAGAACATCGAGTAGTTAAGTACTAAAATAAGCACTAAATGTGCCTATTATACTGTAAATGTGAGGTTAATTACTCTAGATTCACAGGTGAACAGGCATGTAGAGATATAACCACTAAACATACCCATTATACTGTAAATGTCAGTCTTGATATAAAGGATACATTCATGACCATTCATTAGGTAAGTACTAAAATGACCACTAAACATACCCATTATACTGTAAAAATCATGCTGGTTATACAGGATGTATTGTGAACATCAAGTAGTTAAGTACAGAAATAACCAATAAACATACCAATTACCCTGAGAATGTGTGGCTGATTCCTCAGGACTCACTGGTGAACATGCTTGAACTGAAATAACCACTAAACATACCCATTATACTGTGAATGTCACAGAGGTTAAACAGGATACATTTCTGACCATAAAGTAGGTAAGTAGTAAAATAACTACTAAACCTACCCATGATATGATAAATTTAACCACTAAACATACCCATTATATGATAAATATAAGCCTGGTTACACGAGACTCACTTGTGAACATGTAAGTACTGATATAACCACTAAACATACCCATTATATGATAAATATAAGGCTGGTTACATGAGACTCATATGTGAACATGTAAGTACTGAAATAACCACTAAACATACCCATTATACTATAAATATAAGGCTGGTTACATGATTATACATGGTTACACGAGACTCACTTGTGAACATGTAAGTACTGATATAACCACTAAACATACCCATTATATGATAAATATAAGGCTGGTTACATGAGACTCATATGTGAACATGTAAGTACTGAAATAACCACTAAACATACCCATTATACTATAAATATAAGGCTGGTTACATGAGACTAACATGTGAACATGTAAGTACTGAAATACCCACTGAACATTCCCATTATACGATAAATATAAGGCTGGTTACATGAGACTCACATGTGAACATGTAAGTACTGAAATAACCTCTAAACATACGCATTATACGATAAATATAAGCCTGGTTACACGAGACTCACATGTGAACATGTAAGTACTGATATAACCACTAAACATACCCATTATACGATAAATATAAGGCTGGTTACTTGAGACCCACATGTGAACATGTAAGTACTGAAATAACCACTGAACATACCCATTATACTATAAATGTAAGGCTGGTTACATAAGACTCACGTGTGAACATGGAAGTACTGAAATTAACCACTAAACATACCCATTATACTGTAAATGTCATGCTGGTTATACAGGATATATTTGAGAACATTGAATAGTTAAGTATTAAAATAAACACTAAATGTACCAATTATACGATAAATGTGAGGCTGATTGCTCAGGATTTACAGGTGAACAGGCATGTACAGAAATAAACATACCCATTATACCATAAATGTCACTCTCGACATAAATGATACTTTCATGACCATAGTGTAGGTAAGCACCAAAAATTCTACTAAACATACCCATTATACTGTAAATGTGAGGGTGGTTACACAGGACCCGGAAGTGAACATGCAGTACTGACATAACCACTAAACATACCAATTATACTGTAAATGTCACACTGGATACCACGCTCACATTTGTGACTACAGAGTAGGTAAGTATTAAAATAACCACTAAACATACCCATTATATCAACAATATCAGGCTGGTTATACAGTACACACATGTAAATAGAAGAGTAGATAAATATCGAAGCAGCCACTAAATATAACCATTATACTGTACATGTCAGGACAGTTAAACCTGATCCACTTGGAAACACTGAGTACATAAGTCTTGAAATAGCCACTAAACATACCCATTATACTGTGAATGTTGTTACACTGGTTATACAAAATACATTTGTGACCATAAAGTTGGTAAGAAAAATAAAACCCCACTAAACATACCCATTATACTGTAAATGTCATGCTGGTTATACAAAATACATTTACGACCATAAAGTTGGTAACCTTTTTTAAAAAATCCATTAAACATACCCATTATACTGTAAAGGTGAGGGTGGTTACACAGGACCCGTATGTTAACATGCAATACTGAAATAACCACTAACCATACCCATTATTACTGTAAATGTGACGGTGGTCATACAGGATATATTTGAGAACATCGTGTAGTTAAGTACTAAAATAAGCACTAAATGTACCAATTATACTATAAATGTACTCAGGATTCACAGGTGAACAGGCAAGTAGAGATATAACCACTAAACGTACCCATTATACTGTTAATGTCAGTCTTGATATAAAGGATACATTCATGACCATAGATTAGGTAAGTACTAAAATGACCACTAAAGATACCCATTATACTGTAAAAATCATGCTCATTATACAGGATGTGTTGTGAACATCAAGTAGTTAAGTACTGAAATAACCACTAAACATACCCATTATACTGTGAATGTCACAGTGGTTAAACAGGATACATTTGAGACCATAAAGTAGGTAAGTAGTAAAATAACCACTAAACCTACCCATTATATGATAAATTTAACCACTAAACATACCCGTTATACGATAAATATAAGGCTGGTTACATGAGACTCACATGTGAACATGCAAGTACTGAAATAACCACTAAACATACCAATTATAATGTGAATGTCACAGTGGTTAAACAGGATACATTTGTGACCATAAAGTAGGTAAGTAGTAAAATAACCACTAAACCTACCCGTTATATGATAAATTTAACCACTAAGCATACCCGTTATACGACAAATATAAGGCTGGTGACATGAGACTCACATGTGAACATGTAAGTACTGAAATAACCACAAAACATACCCATTATATGATAAATATAACGCTGGTTACATCAGACTCACATGTGAACATGTAAGTACTGAAATAACCACTAAACATACCCATTATACTGTAAATGTCACACCTGATATGCAGGATACATGCGTGGCCATAGAGTAAGTAAGTACTAAAATAACCACTAAACATACCCATTATACTGCAAATATGACGTTGGTTATACAGATACATGCATGACCATTGAGTAGGTAAGTACAAAAATAACCACTACACATACCCATTATACTGTGAATATTATGCTGGTGATACAAAAAAGTTGTGACCATAAACTAGGTAAGCACCAAAAAGAAACCACTAAACATACCCTTTATACTGTAAATGTTAGGGTAATTACACACGACCTGCATGTGAACATGCAATACTGAAATAACCACTAAACATACCAATTATACTGTAAATGTCACACTGGATACCGCGCTCACATTTGTGACAAGAAAGTAGGTAAGTATTAAAATAACCGCTCAACATACCCATTATACTGTAAATGTCATGCTGGTTATACAGGATATATTTGAGAACATCGAGTAATTAAGTACTAAAATAAAGTACAATTTGTTGATGACAGCACCAATTAAAGGGCAAAAAATCCCGCTCAGGATCACCGATCCAATGTCGAGTTGTGACAACAGTTCCTCGCACCAAGGCCAACACACCTATGAAGTTTCATGACTCTAGGTTGAACCACTATCAAGTTCTCATCCGGAAACCAATTGTTGCGATATACTATGTTCAAGGTCACTGTGACCTTGACCTTTGACCTGGTGAGTCCAACATCAATAGGGTTCTTCCTCGCACCAAGGCCAACACGCCTGTAAAGTTTCATGACTCTAGGTTGAACCACTATCAAGTTATCATCCGGAAACCAATTGTTGAGATATACTATGTTCAAGGTCACTGTGACCTTGACCTTTGACCTGGTGAGTCCAACATCAATAGGGTTCTTCCTCGCACTAAGGCCAACACACCTATGAAGTTTCATGACTCTAGGTTGAATCACTATCAAGTTATCATCCGGAAACCAATTGCTGCGATATACTATGTTAAAGGTCACTGTGACCTTGACCTTTGATCTGGTGAGTCCAAGATCAATAGAGTTCTTCCTCGCACCAAGGCCAACCCACCTATGAAGTTTCATGAATGTAGGTTGAACTACTATCAAGTTATCATCCGGAAAGGAATTGTTGCGATTTACTATGTTCAAGGTCATGTTGACCTTGACCTTTGACGTAGCGAGTCCAAAATCAATAGGGTTCTTCCCCTCACCAAGGCCAATCTACCTATGAAGTTTCATGAATGTGAGTTGAACCATTATCAAGTTATCATCCGGAAACCAATTGTTTAAGATTTATTACGTTCAAGGTCACTGTGACCTTGACCTTCGACGTAGCATGTCCAAAATCAATAGGGTTCTTCCTCCCACCAAGACCAACCTACGTATGAAGTTTAATGAATGTGAGTTGAACCACTATCAAGTTATCATCCGGAAACCAATTGTTTACGCCCGCCCGCCCGCCATTCACCAAACTATAAGTCGAGTTTGACTTCGTAACAACTCGACTAAAAATAAAAAGACAGGTATTCAGTTTTTGTTTTATTTAAAACACCCTCTACACCATCTGCTCGGATCACTTCTACAACGTCCACCTCACACGGGGTATCGCCAACCCTTGGCATATTCGTCCAGTAGTCCGTCGTTCTCAGCATGCAGGCCGCTCTGCAGCAATCTGTACAATGGGCACCATGTCCGCACGCCACATCTACAATTTAAAAAAAAATAGCTGGCATTAGACACTGACTGTTGGGATGACATCAAAATAGACACTTGGTTTAACATGACGACCTGTTAAAACTATAACCGCCAACACCCTACCATGACAATAAAAACGAGGGAAGGGGAGGGGAACATCACCCAGATTCACTAACCCTCAACACAACAAGGGGAGCAACTCTACAACACAAATACCCAACAAACACAAGATAGTTATTTCCCTTGCTATTGAATGTACATGCAATGCATTCGCCACAACAACTGTAATTCGCCAATGCATTCGCCATGTCATTCGCCAAGCGCACCTACCAAGTGCATTCGCCAAGTCATTCGCCAACAAACTGTATATTAGGACAGAGGACATTGAGCCCAACGCCTCTGATGAAGATCACCAATCGATCGAAACCTGTCAGGCAATAATAGAGGGATTATTTATCCTATAGGCCCTCTCGGACTTTTTAGTCAGTTTACAAATTATATTATGTACTTCAGACCTATAGGACAGTTATGGCAAGCACGTCCACGGCATCAGCCTCCCTAGATAACCTAACCCTCACCTAAGACTCAAACACCACAGTCATTATGGAGCATGAAGAGGAAGAACAACGAGGCAAGAGACGGAGGCTGGACTCGGATGGCCACGCCGAAACACCTACCAGGATCAACCAAGACAATCGAGCCGCCTACAGGATAGTGAGAAATCTAGCCCTAAAACAATTAAGGCTAGACTTACAGGCCCAATTCCTAAATACATGTATCGAACGAAACCTGTGTCCGACGGGCCTCAGACCAACTATACCAACATCACGAGGGGACAGCCCTGACACCCTGAAGATCCAGCTACAGGACATTTTGGTTAGGGCCAGTGGGGAGATACTATTAGCCACCAAGGCACAAGTCCAACTTGAATTGGACAATATTTCCCCCCTAGTTACCGACGAAAGGCAAATGTTTACCCCGACATCTCTGGTTCTCCAGTACAAGGACATCTAAACGCTACAAGGGCCCCGGCAAAACCAATTGTCGGACTCGAAACTGTGTCTACCTTATAACATGCACCCTTTGCAAAAAACAACACGTGGGCGAAACGAAACGACAGTTCCAACTACGCATAAAGGAACACCAGGCCGATATCAGACATAACCGCGACACTCCTGTAGCAATTCATTTCAATGCACATCCTCACGCCTTGTCACATCTACGTTACCGCATTATAGAGGTACTAAACTCCAACCCGGAAGATCCAAATGCGACAGAACGACGACGACACAGGGAGATTCAGTGGATATATGAGCTTATAACGCTACAACCTTATGGCATGAACAGAAAGGACTTTTAAGTCGGTTTTTTAATTGTTTATCTATCTATTTTGCTTTCTGTTCTCCTGAACGCCAACTGCCCTCTGCGGAACTACGTTGTGCATACGCACTCTGCGTCACAATAAAGATGACGTAACACTACCCTAACACGAGAGAGGATAGTTACGGAAAACCCCAGATACCATGGTTTTTAAATGTGATCTGTGTAACAAAGAATACAAATACCGTCAGGGTTTATAACAACATAACAGGACCGTACACCACCAACGGGGCACTGCCATCTGCAGTTTATGTAACTACACATTCCTTAGGACTGAATACCTCCACAAACACTTACGCCGTAAGTGCCACCAAGAAAGATTACAAAACTTCCAGACCACTCCAGAAAATGGCCCAGACCCACTCGAACAGGCTGTAGCCACAATCATTACACCCAGTTACTTCACCACTGAACCACCCAGTAGGAACATAGCCACCCAGACGTCACCAATAGACACTGGGAGCACAACAGAACCAATAGAGAACTCCACATCGGATTATAGCCCTTACATAGCAAATCCAGATATAGGCTCACTGCATCCAATCAACGTTGCTCATAGGGGTAATACCCCAACAAACAGAGACATTACCTCACTATACAATACCGGGAAAGTGCTCAAGTACGCTGCCAGAATCTTATATAACAGCAACTTGGAGAGCGACACACAATTTGTTGATGACAGCACCAATTAGAGGGCAAAAAATAAAAAGACAGGTATTCAGTTTTTGTTTTATTTAAAACACCCTCTACACCATCTGCTCGGATCACTTCTACAACGTCCACCTCATACGGGGTATCGCCACCCCTTGGCATATTCGTCCAGTAGTCCGTCGTTCTCAGCATGCAGGCCGCTCTGCAGCAATCTGTACAATGGGCACCATGTCCGCACGCCACATCTACAATTTTAAAAAAAATAGCTGGCATTAGACACTGACTGTTGGGATGACATCAAAATAGACACTTGGTTTAACATGACGACCTGTTAAAATTATAACCGCCAACGCCCTACCATGACAATAAAAACGAAGGAAGGGGAGGGGAACATCAACCAGATTCACTAACCCTCAACACAACAAGGGGAGCAACTCTACAACACAAATACCCAACAAACACAAGATAGAGTTATTTCCCTTGCTATTGAACGTACATGCAATGCATTCGCCACAACAACTGTAATTCGCCAATGCATTCACCACGTCATTCGCCAAGCGCACCTACCAAGTGCATTCGCCAAGTCATTCGCCAACAAACTGTATATAAGGACAGAGGACATTGAGGCCAACACCTCTGATGAAGATCACCAATCGATCGAAACCGGTCAGGCAATAATAGAGGGATTACTTATCCTATAGGCCCTCTCGGACTTTTTAGTCAGTTTACAAATTACTAAAATAAACACTAAATATACCAATTATCCTGTAAATGTGAGGCTGAATGCTCAGGATTTACAGGCGAACAGGCATGTACAAAAATAAACATATCCATTATACCGTAAATGTCACTCTCGACATGAATGATGCATTCGTGACCATAGTGTAGGTAAGCACCAAATATTCCACTAAACACACCCATTATACTGTAAATGTGAGGGTGGTTACATAGGACCCGCAAGTGAACATGCAGTACTGAAATAACCACTAAACATACCAATTATACTGTAAATGTCACGCTGATCATACAGGATATACTTGGGAACATCGAGTAATTAAGAACTAAAATAAGCACTAAATGTGCCTATTATACTGTAAATGTGAGGTTAATTACTCTAGATTCACAGGTGAACAGGCATGTAGAGATATAACCACTAAACATACCCATTATACTGTAAATGTCATGCTGATTGTACAGGATATATTTGAGAACATCGAGTAGTTAGGTACTAAATTAAGCACTAAATGTGCCTATTATACTGTAAATGTGAGGTTGATTACTCTAGATTCACAGTTGAACAGGCATGTAGAGATAAAACCACTAAACATACCCATTATACTGTAAATGTCAGTCTTAATATAAAGGATACATTCATGACCATTGATTAGGTAAGTACTACAATGACCACTAAACATACCCATTATACTGTAAAAATCATGCTGGTTATACAGGATGTATTGTGAACATCAAGTAGTTAAGTACTGAAATAACCAAAAAACATACCAATTACCCTGAGAATGTGTGGCTGATTCCTCAGGACTCACCGGTGAACATGCGTGAACTGAAATAATCATTAAACATACCCATTATACTGTGAATGTCACAGTGGTTAAACAGGATACATTTCTGACCATAAAGTAGGTAAGTAGCAAAATAACCACTAAACCTACCCATGATATGATAAATTTAACCACTAAACATACCCATTATATGATAAATATAAGGCTGGTTACTTGAGACTCACATGTGAACATGTAAGTACTGAAACAACCACTAAACATACCCGTTATACGATAAATATAAGGCTGGTTACATGAGATTAACATGTGAACATGTAAGTACTGAAATAACCACTGAACATTCCCATTATATGATAAATATAAGGCTGGTTACATGAGACTAACATGTGAACATGTAAGTACTGAAATAACCACTGAACATTCCCATTATATGATAAATATAAGGCTGGTTACATGAGACTAACATGTGAACATGTAAGTACTGAAATAACCACTAAACATACGAAGTACACTGTAAATGTCACACTGGATATACAGGATACATGCGTGACCATAGAATAAGTAACTACTAAAATAACCACTAAACATACCCACTATACTGTAAATATTACGTTGTTTATACAGATACATGCATGACCAACTAGTAAGTAAGTACTAAAATAACCACTAAACATACCCATTATATTGCAAATATTACATTGGTTATACAGATACATGCATGACCATGCATGTGAATGTTACGCTGGTTATAGAAAATACATTTATGACCATCAAGTAGGTAAGCACCAAACAGAACCCACTAAACATATCCATTATATTGTAAATGTTAGGGTAATTACACAGGACCTGCATGTGAACATGCAGCACTGAAATAACCACTAAACATACCCATTATACCGTAAATATCCCACTGGATATACAGGTTCCATTTGTGACAACAGAGTAGGTAAGTACTACAATAACCGCTAAACATAGCCATTATACTGTAAATGCCATGCTGGTTATACAGGATATGTTTGAGACCATCGAGTAGTTAAGTACTAAAATAAACACTAAATGTACCAATTATACTGTAAATGTGAGGCTGATTGCTCAGGATTGACAGGTGAACAGGCATGTACAGAAATAAACATACCCATTATACCATAAATGTCACTCTCGACATGATACTTTCGTGACCATAGTGTAGGTAAGTACCAAAAATTCTACTAAACATACCCCTTATACTGTAAATGTGGGGGTGGTTACATAGGACCCACAAGTGAACATGCAGTACTGACATAACCACTAAACATACCAATTATACTGAAAATGTCACACTGGATACCATGCCCACATTTGTGACTACAGAGTAGGTAAGTATTAAAATAATCTCTAAACATACTCATTATACCAACAATGTCAGGCTGCTTATACAGTACACACATGTAAATAGAAGAGTACATAAGTATCGAAGCAGCCACTAAATATAACCATTATACTGTTGAATATGTCAGTCCAGTTAAACCTGATCCTCTTGGAAACACTGAGTACATAAGTCTTGAAATAACCGCTAAACATACCCATTATACTGTGAATCTTACACTAGTTATACAAACATTTGCGACCATAAAGTGGGTGAGCACCAAAAAAAACCCACTAAACATACCCATAAAACTGTAAATGTTATGCATGTTATACAAAATACGAACATAAAGTTGGTAAGCACTAAAAAAACCCCATTAAACATACCCATTATACTGTAAAGGTGAGGGTGTTTATGCAGGACTCACATGTTAACATGCAGTTCTCAAATAACCACTAATCATACCCATTATACTGTAAATGTCACGGTGGTCATACAGGATATATTTGAGAACATCGAGCAATTAAGTACTAAAATAAGCACTAAATGTGCCTATTATACTGTAAATGTGAGGTTAATTACTCTAGATTCACAAGTGAACAGGCATGTAGAGATATAACCACTAAACATACCCATTATACTGTAAATGTGAGGGTGGTTACATAGGACCCGCATGTTAACATGCAGTACTGAAATAACCGCTAAACATACCCATTATACTGTAAATGTCACGCTGATCATACAGGATATACTTGGGAACATCGAGTAATTAAGAACTAAAATAAGCACTAAATGTGCCTATTATACTGTAAATGTGAGGTTAATTACTCTAGATTCACAGGTGAACAGGCATGTAGAGATATAACCACTAAACATACCCATTATACTGTAAATGTCACGCTGATTGTACAGGATATAGTTGAGAACATCGAGTAGTTAAGTACTAAATTAAGCACTAAATGTGCCTATTATACTGTAAATGTGAGGTTGATTACTCTAGATTCACAGTTGAACAGGCATGTAGAGATAAAACCACTAAACATACCCATTATACTGTAAATGTCAGTCTTGATATAAAGGATACATTCATGACCATTCATTAGGTAAGTACTAAAATGACCACTAAACATACCCATTATACTGTAAAATCATGCTGGTTATACAGGATGTATTGTGAACATCAAGTAGTTAAGTACTGATATAACCACTAAACATACCCATTATACTGTGAATGTCACAGTGGTTAAACAGGATACATTTCTGACCATAAAGTAGGTAAGTAGTAAAATAACCACTAAACCTACCCATTATATGATAAATTTAACCACTAAACATAACCGTTATACGATAAATATAAGCCCGGTTACACGAGACTCACATGTGAACATGTAAGTACTGAAATAACCACTAAACATACCCATTATACGATAAATATAAGGCTGGTTACATGAGACTCACATGTGAACATGTAAGTACTGAAATAACCACTAAACATACCCATTATACGATAAATATAAGGCTGGTTACATGAGACTCACATGTGAACATGTAAGTACTGAAATAACCACTAAACATACCCGTGATACGATAAATATAAGACTGGTTACATGAGACTCACATGTGAACATGCAAATACTGAAATAACCACTAAACATACCCATTATACGATAAATATAAGGCTGGTTACATGAGACTCACATGTGAACATGTAAGTACTGAAATAACGACTAAACGTACGAATTACACTGTAAGTGTCACATTGGACATACAGGATACATGCTTGACCATTGAGTAGGTAAGTACTAAAATAACCACTAAACAAACCCATTATACTGTGAATGCAACGCTGGTTATACAAAATACATTTGTGACCATAAGGTAGGTTAGCCCCAAAAAGAACCCACTAAACATACCTATTATACTGCAAATGTTAGGGTAATTACACAGGACCTGCATGTGTGAACATGCCGTACTGAAATAACCACTAAACATACGATTATACCGTAAATGTCACACACTGGATATGCAGGTTGCATTTGTGACAATACAGTAGGTAAGTACTAAAATAACCACTAAACGTACCCATTATACTGTAAATGTCATGCTGGTTGTACAGGATATATTTGAGAACATCGAGTAGTTAAGTATTAAAATAAACACTAAATGTACCAATTATACTGTAAATGTGAGGCTGATTGCTCAGGATTTACAGGTGAACAGGCATGTACAAAAACAAACATACCCATTATACCGAAAATGTCACTCTCGACATAAATGATACATTCGTGACAATAGTGTAGGTAAGTACCAAAAATTCCACTAAACACACCCATTATACTGTAAATGTGAGTGTGGTTACATAGGACCCGCATGTTAACATGGAGTACTGAAATAACCGCTAAACATACCCATTATACTGTAAATGTCACGATGGTCATACAGGATATACTTGAGAACATCGAGTAGTTAAGTACTAAAATAAGCACTAAATCTGCCTATTATACTGTAAATGTGAGGTCGATTATGCAAGATTCACAGGTGAACAGGCATGTAGAGATACCACTAAACATACCCATTATACTGTAAATGTCAGTCTCAACATAAAGGATACATTCATGACCATAGAATAGGTAAGTAGTAAAATGACCACTAAACCTACCCATTATACTGTAAAAATCATGCTGGTTATACAGGTGGTATTGTGAATATCAAGTAGTTAAGTACTGAAATAACCAATAAACATACCAATTATCCTGAGAATGTGTGGCTGATTCCTCAGGACTCACCGGTGAATATGCATGAACTGAAATAACCACTAAACATACCCATTATACTGTGAATGTCACAGTGGTTAAACAGGATACATTTCTGACCATGAAGTAGGTAAGTAAATATAAGGCTGGTTACTTGAGACTCACACGTGAACATGTAAGTACTGAAATAACCACTGAACATACCCATTATACTATAGATATAAGGCTGGTTACATAAGACTCACGTGTGAACATGGAAGTACTGAAATAACCACTAAACATACCCATTATATGATAAATATAAGGCTGGTTACTTGAGACTCACATGTGAACATGTAAGTACTGAAACAACCACTAAAGATACCCGTTATATGATAAATATAAGGCTGGTTACATGAGACTAACATGTGAACATGTAAGTATTGAAATAACCACTGAACATTCCCATTATACGATCAATATAAGGCTGGTTACATGAGACTCACATGTGAACATGTAAGTACTGAAATAACCACTAAATATACGAAGTACACTGTAAATGTCACACTGGATATACAGGATACATGCGTGACCATAGAATAAGTAACTACTGAATTAACCACTAAACATACCCATTATACTGTAAATATTACGTTGGTTATACAGATACATGCATGACCATGCATGTGAATGTTACGCTGGTTATACAAAATACATTTGTGACCATAAAGTAGGTAAGCACCAAAAAGAACCCAGGAAACATACCAACTATATTATAGATGGTAGGGTAATTACACAGGACCAGCATGTGAACATGCAGCACTGAAATAACCACTAAACATACCCATTATACTGTAAATGTCATGCTGGTTATACAGGATATATTTGAGACCATCGAGTAGTTAAGTACTAAAATAAACACTAAATGTACCAATTATACTGTAAATGTGAGGCTGATTGCTCAGGATTGACAGGTGAAAAGGCATGTACAGAAATAAACATACCCATTATACCATAAATGTCACTCTCGACATGATACTTTCGAGACCATAGTGTAGGTAAGCACCAAAAATTCTACTAAACATACCCCTTATACTGTAAATGTGAGAGTGGTTACACAGGACCCGCAAGTGAACATGCAGTACTGACATAACCACTAAACATACCAATTATACTGAAAATGTCACACTGGATACCATGCCCACATTTGTGACTACAGAGTAGGTAAGTATTAAAATAACCACTAAACATACCCATTATACCAACAATATCAGGCTGGTTATACAGTACACACATGTAAATAGAAGAGTAGATAAATATCGAAGCAGCCACTAAATATAACCATTATACTGTACATGTCAGTCCAGTTAAACCTGATCCGCTTGGAAACACCGAGTACATAAGCCTTGAAATAATAATAATAATAATAATAAATTTTCTATAGCGTAAAACCACCAGAGGTGCTCTAAAACGCTTTACAAACAGATTATGCAAAACTCGACTGGAACAGATACGTTTTCAATTGTTTCTTAAATACATTTAAATTTGTTTGAAGTTGTATTTCAGGAGGAAGCATATTCCATAGGCGTGGGCCAGCAATTGAGAAAGCTCTCTCCCTTGCCAGGCCAGACCTAGTGAATGGTACGTTCAGTAAAAGACTGTTTGAGGAACGTAGACATCGTTTCGGAATGTGGCGGGAGATCAGCTCGCTCAAGTATGCAGGAGCGAGGCCATGGACACATTTGAATACCAACATGAGAATTTTAAAATGTACTCTGCTCTGTATTGGAAGCCAATGGAGCTCCTTTAAGACAGGAGTGATGTGGTCAGACCGTTTGGCGCCAGTTACAATTCTGGCAGCAATATTCTGAATTCCTTGCAACTGCTGTAACAAGTTAAGTGGCAGGCCAAGGAATAGAGAATTGCAATAATCCAACTGGGATGTTATGAAAGAGTGAACTAGCTGTTTCAATGCTTTCTCACTGAGAAAAGCACGCAGTTTACTCAAATTTCGAAGTTGCCAAAAACATGATTTAGAAATCTTTTTGATATTCGATTCTAATGTGATATTGGAGTCGAATATGATGCCGATGTTTCTCGCACTGTCGCTTACCTTAGCGATAGAGTCACCAACGCTTATTGATCTAACGGGATGAGAAAATGAGGTTCGCTTTTTAGAAATAACTAAAACCTCTGTCTTAGAATCATTCATTTTCAGTTTATGACTGCACATCCATTGTCTGACAGAGTTGACGCATGTTTCCATTTCGGACACGCTAGCAACCGTGTCAGAGACATCGGCTGGATCGATTACCAAGTATAGCTGTGTGTCATCAGCATAGAGATGATATGGCACACCGAGATCTCTTAGCATTCGGCCCAGCGATGCAGTGTATAGTGTGAAAAGTACAGGGCCAAGCACTGAACCCTGGGGTACACCACATTTTAAATGTTTTCTGTCAGACCTAGTGTTGTCAATGGAGATTTGTTGTGAACGATGTGACAAATAGCTGTGAAACCATTTAAGAACAGTCCCAGTGACACCATGTTGTTTCATAATGTCCAGCAAAAAGTCGTGATCGACCGTGTCGAATGCGGCGGAGAGGTCCAAAAGTACGAGAAGAACGGCTTTACCATTTGCTAATGTGCAGATTATGTCATTGTATACGCGTAGAAGAAATAACCACTAAACATACCCATTACACTGTGAATGTCACACTGGTTATACAAAATACATTTGTGACCATAAAGTGGGAGAGCACCAAAAAAAACCCCACTGAACATACCCATAAACTGTAAATGTTATGCAGGTTATACAAAATACGACCATAAAGTTGGTAAGCACTAAAAAAACCCATTAAACATACCCATTATACTGTAAAGGTGAGGGTGGTTACACAGGACGCACATGTTTAACATGCAGTACTCAAA
The DNA here is from genome assembly GCA_031216915.1 of Pictodentalium vernedei. Lineage (NCBI taxonomy): Eukaryota > Metazoa > Mollusca > Scaphopoda > Dentaliida > Dentaliidae > Pictodentalium > Pictodentalium vernedei. The sequence continues at coordinate 528,864,678 of CM062293.1, forward strand.
TAACCACTAACCATACCCATTATACTGTAAATGTCACGGTGGTCATACAGGATATACTTGAGAACATCGAGTAGTTAAGCACTAAAATAAGCACTAAATCTGCCTATTATACTGTAAATGTGAGGCCGATTACACTAGATTCACAGGTGAACAGGCATGTAGAGATATAACCACTAAACATACCCATTATACTGTGAATGTCACATGGTTAAACAGGATACATTTGTGACCATAAAGTTGGGAAGTAGTAAAATAACCACTAAACCTACCCATTATATGATAAATTTAACCACTAAACATACCCGTTATACGATATATATAAGGCTGGTGATATGAGACTCACATGTGAACATGTAAGTACTGAAATAACCAATAAACATACAAATTACACTGTAAATGTCACACTGGATATACTGGATACATGCGTGACCATAGAGTAAGTAAGTACTAAAATAACCACTAAACATACTCATTATACTGTAAATATTACGTTGGTCATACGGATACATGTATGACCATTGAGTAGGTAAGTACCAAAATAACCACTAAACATACCCATTATACTGTGAATTTTACGCTGGTTATGCAAAATACATTTGTGACCATAAAGTAGGTAAGCACCAAAAAGAAACCACTAAACATACCCGTTATACTGTAAATGTTAAGGTAATTACACAGGACCTGCATGTGAACATGCAATACTGAAATAACCACTAAACATACCAATTATACTGTAAAGGTTACACTGGATACCGCACTCACATTTGTGACTACAGAGTAGGTAAGTATTAAAATAACCACTAAACATACTCATTATACCAACAATGTCAGGCTGGTTATACAGTACACACATGTAAATAGAAGAGTAGATAAATATCGAAATAGCCACTAAATATAACCATTATACTGTACATGTCAGTCTAGTTAAACCTGATCCACTTGGAAACACTGAGTGCATAAGTCTTGAAATAACCACTAAACATACCCATTATACTGTGAATGTTACACTGGTTATACAAAATACATTTGTGACCATAAAGTAGGTAAGAAAAATAAAACGCCACTAAACATACCCATTATACTGTAAATGTCATGCTGGTTATACAAAATACATTTACGACCATAAAGTTGGTAACCTTTTTTAAAAAATCCATTAAACATACCCATTATACTGTAAAGGTGAGGGTGTTTAAACAGGACCTGCATGTTAACATGCAGTACTGAAATAATCACTAACCATACCCATTATTACTGTAAATGTGACGGTGGTCATACAGGATATATTTGATAACATCATGCAGTTAAGTACTAAAATAAGCACTAAATGTACCAATTATACAATAAATGTACTCAGGATTCACAGGTGAACAGGCAAGCAGAGATATAACCACTAAACGTACCCATTATACTGTTAATGTCAGTCTAGATGTAAAGGATACATTCATGACCATAAATTAGGTAAGTACTAAAATGACCACTAAAGATACCCATTATACTGTAAAAATCATGCTCGTTATACAGGATGTGTTGTGAACATCAAGTAGTTAAGTACTGAAATAACCACTAAACATACCCATTATACTGTGAATGTCACAGTGGTTAAACAGGATACATTTGTGACCATAAAGTAGGTAAGTAGTAAAATAACCACTAAACCGACCCATTATATGATAAATTTAACCACTAAACATACCCGTTATACGATAAATATAAGGCTGGTTACATGAGACTCACATGTGAACATGCAAGTACTGAAATAACCACTAAACATACCAATTATAATGTGAATGTCACAGTGGTTCAACAGGATACATTTGTGACCATAAAGTAGGTAAGTAGTAAAATAACCACTAAACCTACCCGTTATATGATAAATTTAACCACTAAACATACCCGTTATACGACAAATAGAAGGCTGGTGACATGAGACTCACATGTGAACATGTAAGTACTGAAATAATCACAAAACATACCCATTATATGATAAATATAACGCTGGTCACATCAGACTCACATGTGAACATGTACACACTGAAATAACCACCAAACATACAAATTACACTATAAATGTCACACCTGATATGCAGGATACATGCGTGGCCATAGAGTGAGTAAGTACTAAAATAACCACTAAACATACCCATTATACTGTAAATGTCACACTGGATATACAGGATACATGCGTGGCCATAGAGTAAGTAAGTACTAAAATAACCACTAAACATACCCATTATACTGTAAATGTCACACCTGATATGCAGGATACATGCGTGGCCATAGAGTGAGTAAGTACTAAAATAACCACTAAACATACCCATTATACTGTAAATGTCACACTGGATATACAGGATACATGCGTGGCCATAGAGTAAGTAAGTACTAAAATAACCACTAAACATACCCATTATACTGCAAATATGACGTTGGTTATACAGATACATGCATGACCATTGAGTAGGTAAGTACAAAAATAACCACTACACATACCCATTATACTGTGAATATTATGCTGGTGATACAAAATACAGTTGTGACCATAAACTAGGTAAGTACCAAAAAGAAACCACTAAACATACCCTTTATACTGTAAATGTTAGGGTAATTACACACGACCTGCATGTGAACATGCAATACTGAAATAACCACTAAACATACCAATTATACTGTAAATGTCACACTGGATACCGCGCTCACATTTGTGACTAGAAAGTAGGTAAGTATTAAAATAACCGCTAAACATACCCATTATACTGTAAATGTCATGCTGGTTATACAGGATATATTTGAGAACATCGAGTAGTTAAGTACTAAAATAAACACTAAATATACCAATTATCCTGTAAATGTGAGGCTGATTGCTCAGGATTTACAGATGAACAGGCATGTACAAAAATAAACATATCCATTATACCGTAAATGTCACTCTCGACATGAATGATGCATTCGTGACCATAGTGTAGGTAAGCACCAAAAATTCCACTAAACACACCCATTATACTGTAAATGTGAGGGTGGTTACATAGGACCCGCATGTTAACATGCAGTACTGAAATAACCACTAAACATACCAATTATACTGTAAATGTCACGCTGATCATACAGGATATACTTGGGAACATCGAGTAATTAAGAACTAAAATAAGCACTAAATGTGCCTATTATACTGTAAATGTGAGGTTAATTACTCTAGATTCACAGGTGAACAGGCATGTAGAGATATAACCACTAAACATACCCATTATACTGTAAATGTCACGCTGATTGTACAGGATATAGTTGAGAACATCGAGTAGTTAAGTACTAAATTAAGCACTAAATGTGCCTATTATACTGTAAATGTGAGGTTGATTACTCTAGATTCACAGTTGAACAGGCATGTAGAGATAAAACCACTAAACATACCCATTATACTGTAAATGTCAGTCTTGATATAAAGGATACATTCATGACCATTCATTAGGTAAGTACTAAAATGACCACTAAACATACCCATTATACTGTAAAAATCATGCTGGTTATACAGGATGTATTGTGAACATCAAGTAGTTAAGTACTGAAATAACCAATAAACATACCAATTACCCTGAGAATGTGTGGCTGATTCCTCAGGACTCACTGGTGAACATGCATGAACTGAAATAACCACTAAACATACCCATTATACTGTGAATGTCACAGTGGTTAAACAGGATACATTTCTGACCATAAAGTAGGTAAGTAGTAAAATAACCACTAAACCTACCCATTATATGATAAATTTAACCACTAAACATAACCGTTATACGATAAATATAAGCCCGGTTACACGAGACTCACATGTGAACATGTAAGTACTGAAATAACCACTAAACATACCCATTATACGATAAATATAAGGCTGGTTACATGAGACTCACATGTGAACATTTAAGTACTGAAATAACCACTAAACATACCCGTGATACGATAAATATAAGACTGGTTACATGAGACTCACATGTGAACATGCAAATACTGAAATAACCACTAAACATACCCATTATACGATAAATATAAGGCTGGTTACATGAGACTCACATGTGAACATGTAAGTACTGAAATAACGACTAAACATACGAATTACACTGTAAGTGTCACATTGGACATACAGGATACATGCTTGACCATTGAGTAGGTAAGTACTAAAATAACCACTAAACAAACCCATTATACTGTGAATGCAACGCTGGTTATACAAAATACATTTGTGACCATAAGGTAGGTTAGCCCCAAAAAGAACCCACTAAACATACCTATTATACTGCAAATGTTAGGGTAATTACACAGGACCTGCATGTGTGAACATGCCGTACTGAAATAACCACTAAACATACGCATTATACCGTAAATGTCACACACTGGATATACAGGTTGCATTTGTGACAATACAGTAGGTGAGTACTAAAATAACCACTAAACGTACCCATTATACTGTAAATGTCATGCTGGTTGTACAGGATATATTTGAGAACATCGAGTAGTTAAGTATTAAAATAAACACTAAATGTACCAATTATACTGTAAATGTGAGGCTGATTGCTCAGGATTTACAGGTGAACAGGCATGTACAAAAACAAACATACCCATTATACCGAAAATGTCACTCTCGACATAAATGATACATTCGTGACAATAGTGTAGGTAAGTACCAAAAATTCCACTAAACACACCCATTATACTGTAAATGTGAGGGTGGTTACATAGGACCCGCATGTTAACATGCAGTACTGAAATAACCGCTAAACATACCCATTATACTGTAAATATCACGATGGTCATACAGGATATACTTGAGAACATCGAGTAGTTAAGTACTAAAATAAGCACTAAATCTGCCTATTATACTGTAAATGTGAGGTCGATTACGCTAGATTCACAGGTGAACAGGCATGTAGAGATACCACTAAACATACCCATTATACTGTAAATGTCAGTCTCGATATAAACGATACATTCATGACCATAGAATAGGTAAGTAGTAAAATGACCACTAAACATACCCATTATACTGTAAAAATCATGCTGGTTATACAGGTGGTATTGTGAATATCAAGTAGTTAAGTAGTGAAATAACCAATAAACATACCAATTATCCTGAGAATGTGTGGCTGATTCCTCAGGACTCACCGGTGAATATGCATGAACTGAAATAACCACTAAACATACCCATTATACTGTGAATGTCACAGTGGTTAAACAGGATACATTTCTGACCATGAAGTAGGTAAGTAAATATAAGGCTGGTTACTTGAGACTCACATGTGAACATGTAAGTACTGAAATAACCACTGAACATACCCATTATACTATAAATATAAGGCTGGTTACATAAGACTCACGTGTGAACATGGAAGTACTGAAATAACCACTAAACATACACATTATATGATAAATATAAGGCTGGTTACTTGAGACTCACATGTGAACATGTAAGTACTGAAACAACCACTAAAGATACCCGTTATATGATAAATATAAGGCTGGTTACATGAGACTAACATGTGAACATGTAAGTACTGAAATAACCACTGAACATTCCCATTATACGATCAATATAAGGCTGGTTACATGAGACTCACATGTGAACATGTAAGTACTGAAATAACCACTAAATATACGAAGTACACTGTAAATGTCACACTGGATATACAGGATACATGCGTGACCATAGAATAAGTAACTACTGAATTAACCACTAAACATACCCATTATACTGTAAATATTACGTTGGTTATACAGATACATGTGAGACCAGCTAGTAAGTAAGTACTAAAATAACCACTAAACATACCCATTATATTGTAAATATTACATTGGTTATACAGATACATGCATGACCATGCATGTGAATGTTACGCTGGTCATACAAAATACATTTGTGACCATAAAGTAGGTAAGCACCAAAAAGAACCCAGGAAACATACCAACTATATTATAGATGGTAGGGTAATTACACAGGACCAGCATGTGAACATGCAGCACTGAAATAACCACTAAACATACCCATTATACTGTAAATGTCATGCTGGTTATACAGGATATATTTGAGACCATCGAGTAGTTAAGTACTAAAATAAACACTAAATGTACCAATTATACTGTAAATGTGAGGCTGATTGCTCAGGATTGACAGGTGAAAAGGCATGTACAGAAATAAACATACCCATTATACCATAAATGTCACTCTCGACATGATACTTTCGAGACCATAGTGTAGGTAGGTAAGCACCAAAAATTCTACTAAACATACCCCTTATACTGTAAATGTGAGAGTGGTTACACAGGACCCGCAAGTGAACATGCAGTACTGACATAACCACTAAACATACCAATTATACTGAAAATGTCACACTGGATACCATGCCCACATTTGTGACTACAGAGTAGGTAAGTATTAAAATAATCACTAATCATACCCATTATACCAACAATTTCAGGCTGGTTATACAGTACACACATGTAAATAGAAGAGTAGATAAATATCGAAATAGCCACTAAATATAACCATTATACTGTACATGTCAGTCTAGTTAAACCTGATCCGCTTGGAAACACCGAGTACATAAGCCTTGAAATAACCACTAAACATACCCATTACACTGTGAATGTCACACTGGTTATACAAAATACATTTGTGACCATAAAGTGGGAGAGCACCAAAAAAAACCCCACTGAACATACCCATAAACTGTAAATGTTATGCAGGTTATACAAAATACGACCATAAAGTTGGTAAGCACTAAAAAAAACCATTAAACATACCCATTATACTGTAAAGGTGAGGGTGGTTACACAGGACGCACATGTTTAACATGCAGTACTCAAATAACCACTAACCATACCCATTATACTGTAAATGTCACGGTGGTCATACAGGATATACTTGAGAACATCGAGTAGTTAAGCACTAAAATAAGCACTAAATCTGCCTATTATACTGTAAATGTGAGGCCGATTACTCTAGATTCACAGGTGAACAGGCATGTAGAGATATAACCACTAAACATACCCATTATACTGTGAATGTCACATGGTTAAACAGGATACATTTGTGACCATAAAGTTGGGAAGTAGTAAAATAACCACTAAACCTACCCATTACATGATAAATTTAACCACTAAACATACCCGTTATACGATATATATAAGGCTGGTGATATGAGACTCACATGTGAACATGTAAGTACTGAAATAACCAATAAACATACAAATTACACTGTAAATGTCACACTGGATATACTGGATACATGCGTGACCATAGAGTAAGTAAGTACTAAAATAACCACTAAACATACTCATTATACTGTAAATATTACGTTGGTCATACAGATACATGCATGACCATTGAGTAGGTAAGTACCAAAATAACCACTAAACATACCCATTATACTGTGAATTTTACGCTGGTTATGCAAAATACATTTGTGACCATAAAGTAGGTAAGCACCAAAAAGAAACCACTAAACATACCCGTTATACTGTAAATGTTATGGTAAATACACAGGACCTACATGTGAACATGCAATACTGAAATAACCAGAAAACGTACCAATTATACTGTAAATGTCACACTGGACACCACGCTCACATTTGTGACTACAGAGTAGGTAAGTATTAAAATAACAACTAAACATTCCATTATACCAACAATGTCAGGCTGGTTATACAGTACACACATGTAAATAGAAGAGTAGATAAATATCGAAATAGCCACTAAAAATAACCATTATACTGTACATGTCAGTCTATTGAAATATGATCCACTTGGAAACACTGAGTACATAAGTCTTGAAATAACCACTAAACATACTCATTATACCAACAATGTCAGGCTGGTTATACAGTACACACATGTAAATAGAAGAGTAGATAAATATCGAAGTAGTCACTAAATATAACCATTATACTGTACATGTCAGTCTAGTTAAACCTGATCCACTTGGAAACACTGAGTGCATAAGTCTTGAAATAACCACTCAACATACCCATTATACTGTGAATGTTACACTGGTTATACAAAATACATTTGTGACCATAAAGTAGGTAAGAAAAATAAAACGCCACTAAACATACCCATTATACTGTAAATGTCATGCTGGTTATACAAAATACATTTACGACCATAAAGTTGGTAACCTTTTTTAAAAAATCCATTAAACATACCCATTATACTGTAAAGGTGAGGGTGTTTAAACAGGACCCGCATGTTAACATGCAGTACTGAAATAATCACTAACCATACCCATTATTACTGTAAATGTGACGGTGGTCATACAGGATATATTCGATAACATCATGCAGTTAAGTACTAAAATAAGCACTAAATGTACCAATTATACTATAAATGTACTCAGGATTCACAGGTGAACAGGCAAGCAGAGATATAACCACTAAACGTACCCATTATACTGTTAATGTCAGTCTAGATATAAAGGATACATTCATGACCATAGATTAGGTAAGTACTAAAATGACCACTAAAGATACCCATTATACTGTAAAAATCATGCTCGTTATACAGGATGTGTTGTGAACATCAAGTAGTTAAGTACTGAAATAACCACTAAACATACCCATCATACTGTGAATGTCACAGTGGTTAAACAGGATACATTTGTGACCATAAAGTAGGTAAGTAGTAAAATAACCACTAAACCTACCCGTTATATGATAAATTTAACCACTAAACATACCCGTTATACGACAAATATAAGGCTGGTGACATGAGACTCACATGTGAACATGTAAGTACTGAAATAATCACAAAACATACCCATTATATGATAAATATAACGCTGGTCACATCAGACTCACATGTGAACATGTACACACTGAAATAACCACCAAACATACAAATTACACTATAAATGTCACACTGGATATACAGGATACATGCGTGGCCATAGAGTGAGTAAGTACTAAAATAACCACTAAACATACCCATTATACTGTAAATGTCACACCTGATATACAGGATACATGCGTGGCCATAGAGTAAGTAAGTACTAAAATAACCACTAAACATACCCATTATACTGTAAATGTCACACCTGATATGCAGGATACATGCGTGGCCATAGAGTGAGTAAGTACTAAAATAACCACTAAACATACCCATTATACTGTAAATGTCACACTGGATATACAGGATACATGCGTGGCCATAGAGTAAGTAAGTACTAAAATAACCACTAAACATACCCATTATACTGCAAATATGACGTTGGTTATACAGATACATGCATGACCATTGAGTAGGTAAGTACAAAAATAACCACTACACATACCCATTATACTGTGAATATTATGCTGGTGATACAAAATACAGTTGTGACCATAAACTAGGTAAGCACCAAAAAGAAACCACTAAACATACCCTTTATACTGTAAATGTTAGGGTAATTACACACGACCTGCATGTGAGCATGCAATACTGAAATAACCACTAAACATACCAATTATACTGTAAATGTCACACTGGATATCGCGCTCACATTTGTGACTAGAAAGTAGGTAAGTATTAAAATAACCGCTAAACATACCCATTATACTGTAAATGTCATGCTGGTTATAGAGGATATATTTGAGAACATCGAGTAGTTAAGTACTAAAATAAACACTAAATATACCAATTATCCTGTAAATGTGAGGCTGATTGCTCAGGATTTACAGATGAACAGGCATGTACAAAAATAAACATATCCATTATACCGTAAATGTCACTCTCGACATGAATGATGCATTCGTGACCATAGTGTAGGTAAGCACCAAAAATTCCACTAAACACACCCATTATACTGTAAATGTGAGGGTGGTTACATAGGACCCGCATGTTAACATGCAGTACTGAAATAACCACTAAACATACCCATTATACTGTAAATGTCACGCTGATCATACAGGATATACTTGAGAACATCGAGTAATTAAGAACTAAAATAAGCACTAAATGTGCCTATTATACTGTAAATGTGAGGTTAATTACTCTTGATTCACAGGTGAACAGGCATGTAGAGATATAACCACTAAACATACCCATTATACTGTAAATGTCACGCTGATTGTACAGGATATAGTTGAGAACATCGAGTAGTTAAGTACTAAATTAAGCACTAAATGTGCCTATTATACTGTAAATGTGAGGTTGATTACTCTAGATTCACAGTTGAACAGGCATGTAGAGATAAAACCACTAAACATACCCATTATACTGTAAATGTCAGTCTTGATATAAAGGATACATTCATGACCATTCATTAGGTAAGTACTAAAATGACCACTAAACATACCCATTATACTGTAAAAATCATGCTGGTTATACAGGATGTATTGTGAACATCAAGTAGTTAAGTACTGAAATAACCAATAAACATACCAATTACCCTGAGAATGTGTGGCTGATTCCTCAGGACTCACTGGTGAACATGCATGAACTGAAATAACCACTAAACATACCCATTATACTGTGAATGTCACAGTGGTTAAACAGGATACATTTCTGACCATAAAGTAGGTAAGTAGTAAAATAACCACTAAACCTACCCATTATATGATAAATTTAACCACTAAACATAACCGTTATACGATAAATATAAGCCCGGTTACACGAGACTCACATGTGAACATGTAAGTACTGAAATAACCACTAAACATACCCATTATACGATAAATATA